>JAHHZJ010000675.1:0-149325 GCA_021437245.1 Aegilops speltoides | reverse complement strand
GCTGCTTAATCTCAAATTTACTAGTTCTTACACCACGTAAGGTGGTGATTGGCAACCGTTGTAGTCAAAACTCGAAAGCTTGATAGAGCGATTATCAGGAGAGTCAAACGACGGCGAGATGTGTGTGGAGCTGGGAAGGCTTATAATATGGTAGCAAAAAGGGTCAACAATAATCAATTCAGAGATGCAAAGTTGAATAAACACTCAACGACGGTACTGTGCTGGTCCTAGGCTAGACCATGCTAGAGACGCGAGCCTAGAACACTAACAAAATCACGACGCGACACGTAAACAAGGGAGGAGCACACTCTAATTTTCCCCCTTTTTTCACTATTTTTGGCACTTTTTTCCTCTCTTTTTTTGCTCCGCAACAATTGTTTTTAAAAAAGTCTACAAACGGTCTGAAAATTGCCTAGCCAGAATTTTTTGGACTTAGTTTTTTTCAAACTGGAGCTATTTTTCTTGTACGGGTGGCATTGATGTTGGGAAGTACGACTTGGTCACGACTCGGAGTATGGCGTGATCTGTAAATCGAAAACAAAGCAACAAGTACTGGACTCGGACTAGGACTGGTGGCGGAGATGAATCTGGAAACTTGGACTGGTGGAGGATATATGTTGGGCGGTGGAACACGGACTGGTGGTGAATCTGTGATGGAGGTGGACTCGGATTATCGTGATGGCGGTGAATATGTGGTATATGGCAGCGGTGATGACGATGGTGGTATATGGCAGCGGTGATGACAATGGTGGTATATGGCAGCGGTGACGGCGATGGTGGTATATGGCAGCAATGATGACGATGGTGGTATATGGCAGCGGTGATGACGATGGAGGTGTATGGCAGCGGTGATGACGATGGTGGTATATGGCAACAGTGATGACGCTGGAGCGGCGGCAAAATGAGAACTTGTGAACAGAACTCGAAACTCTAAAGTTCTAGACACTAAGACCAGCAACTCGACACGACGATGCAACCGCAAATTCAACAAAGCAAAAACTCTAAAAAGATTATGCAAAGGCTCAAATTGGTTCAGATAGGATGAACTAACCCTAATTTTTTTTGGCTTTTTGTGCACTGTAGGTATGAAGAACAGACTCGATCTAAACTATGAAAAACTGTAAAATCTCATCGAGCAACCTGGAAATCTGATACCACTTTATAGAGGCGAAGGTGTCCCGATGTTTCGATGAGATGGTGGCTATTGTTTTCTGTGGGAGTCGACCTTGACGATCTGACTACGGACGTGCGAGACATCGCGCCTTAGCAATCACTAAACCAACTTCCGTGGGGTTATTAACCACATCGGAGCACGATCGACTAGACCACGAGGGTCTATTTTCCTGCGAGCAAATGAAGAACAAGCAAGAAACTAATATTGCAATTTGGATATTACGAATATAAGATGAAAGCTTTATTAATGAAGGTGGGGTTCTGTGACGCCTTTGTCTGGTCGTTGAACACAAACGAAGTACGCGAAGTTGCAGCTATGGTGAACTTTTAATCTAAACAAAACCCAGAGTCGAAACGGTGCCCTAAGGGATGTATATATGGAGGAAGAGGGGGAATTTCGTGGCCCTTGAAGGAGGGGTCTGAAACGAACCCTATCTCTTGTTTCCCCACACATACGGACTCTAAAAACAGCCTATACTCAAGTATTTGAAAATTACATGGGCCTGGCCCAATAATAAGGCGACACAGCACCTATGATAGCCTTCATACGAAATTCGTGAAGTGGCATCTTGTATATTTTGTCCAAGCCTTCTTGCCCTCATTACGGTGGCTTCATAGTCCTAAAATCATCACTTGAAACTCCGTTCTTATTCCCCTTGTGCATGCCATCATCTCCATGCTTGTTCTTGCTCCAATGTTCATCCTTCTCCAAGCTAGACCCTTCATTTGTAGGCAAAACAAATGTATCCAATTTAGGCAACATCATATTCTCGTGAACATTAGAATCATTACCAAGAAACAAAAGTACCAGGTAATTTAATTGGCGTGCGCGAGCTCTAGTAATTGGTCCAGTATGTATTGCGGCAGGGGCTGTGGATGTAAAAATGGTATTGATGTTCTCATCACAAACCTAATATGAAAAGAACTTGGATTGGTGGTGGATATATGGTGGTATATGGCAGCGGTGGTGGTATATGGTAGTAGCGATGAAGATGGTGCGGCGGCGGCGTGATAAACTGTGAGAGAACTTGAAACTTGAAATGACTAGATACTAAGACCAGCAACTAGATACGATGATGCAACCGCAAATTCAACAAAGCAAAAACCCTGAAAGATTATGCAAAGGCTCAGATTGGTTCGGATTTGATGAACTAACCCTAATTGTTTTTGGCTTTTTCATGGACTGTAGGTATGAAGAACAGACTCGATCTAAACTACGAAAAACTATAAAATCTCACCGAGCAACCTGGAAATATGATACCACTTCATAGAGGCGAAGGTATCTCGATGTTTCGATGAGATGGTGGCTATCGTTTTCTATGGGAGTCGACCTTGACGATCCGACTACGAACGTGTGAGACATCGCGCCTTAGCAATCGCTAAACCAACTTCTGAGGGGTTATTAACCACGCCTGAGCACGACCAACCAGACCACGAGGGTCTGTGTTCCTGCGAGCAAATGAAGAACAAGCAAGAAACTAAGATTGCAATCTGGATATTGCGATTATAAGTGGAAAGCTTTATTTATGAAGGTGGGGTTCTATGACGCCTTTGTGTTGTTGAACACAAACAAAGTACGCGAAGTTGCAGCTATGGCAAACTTTTAATCTAAACAAAACCCAAAGTCTAAACGATGCCCTAAGGGCTGTATATATGGAGGAAGAGGGGGTGAATTTCGTGACCCTTGGAAGAGGGGTCCGAAACCAACCCTATCTCTTCTTTCCCCGGACTCTAAAATAGCATATACTTATGTATTTCGAAATTACATAGGCCTGGCCCAATAATAAGGTGACGCAGCATCTATAATAGCCTTCGGACGAAATTTGTGAAGTGGCATCTTGTATATTTTGTCCAAGCCTTCTGCATTCATTATGGTGGCTTCATAGTCCTGAAATCGTCACTTCAAACTCCGTTCTTGTTCCCCTTGCGCATGCCATCATCTCCATGCTTGTTCTTGCTCCAATGTTCATCCTTCTCAATGCTAGGCCCTTCATTTGTAAGCAAAACAAATGTATCCGATTTAGGCAGCAGCATATTCTCATGAACTTTAGAATTATTACCAAGAAAAGAAAGTACCTGGTAAATTAATTGGCGTGCATGTCGGATTTTGGGTTTCGCAAACCCTTGATAGGTTTGAACTATGGGGTGCATGCAGAAATCTCAACCTACCCAGCCAGCCTACTCGCGATCCTCTAGGCCTAGCATGTCGAGCTCAAAGGGACAGAGAGACACAACAGTTTATCCTGGTTCGGGTCACCTTGCGGTGTAATACCCTACTCCAGCGTTTTGGTGGATTTCCTCGAAGGGCTGAGGATGAACTTGTAGAATGGATGAGCTGGACTCAGGAGGTGAGGTGTTCTTGAGCTCAGGAGAGCTGGTGAGGTGCTCGGATGAGAATGGATCTGATCTCTCCGTCATGTGTCCCTTTTCTATGGTGGTGGCTAAGTCCTATTTATAGTGGCCTTGGTCCTCTTCCCAAATTTTGGTGGGAAGGGATCCCACGACAGCCAGATTTGAAGGGGGACAGGAAGTACATCCTATCCTGACTAAAGTGGTCTTCACCTGCGAAAAGCATCTGGTCGTAACGCTGTGGTGGGCTCGGCGACGACCTCCGTCCTACCTTCCTGGCGGTCTTGGTATTGTTGCACCAGAAAGGAAACCTTTGGTTGATTCCTCGTGACTCCATGCCTGCTGCTTGCCTCCTCTGCACCAAAGAGGAAACTGGTACTCTGCACCTGCTGGTGCCCGCCTAGCGCCCTCCTGGCCTTGGTCATCATGGCTAATGTCAGCTGAGCCTCGTGAGGTGCACCCTGGATAGAACTCTCCGCCCCTCGGGAGCTAGCCTGAGGAGGCCGATCCCCTTGGGGGTCTTGGCGTCGTCCGCCTCGCGAGGCTTGGCCCCTCGCGAGGGTCTTGAGTTGTCGATGATGAAGCTGGGCCATACCAGGCCGTTGATGGAGCTGCGTAGTGGGCCGCAGGAAGGCAAGTCTGGGTACCCCCATATCCAGAACACCGACAGTAGCCCCCGGGCCAAACATGCACTCGGACTTGGCTTCTAGGCGAAGCCAAAGGGAAAGTGCAGAGCACCGTGGGCCCTAACATCCTGTGGCCTTGAGCGACGCGTGGCGATTGATGGGACGTGGGCGTCTCCACTTCCCCATGCTGCCTCGGCAACCGTTTGACTTGACGAGTCGATGCTGTATGCAGAAGATCATCATTACGCGAGTTCGTGGAGGCCGACTGTTGGCCTCCCTCCGACTATAAATGAGGGGAGGGGCAGAGCGCCCTCGCTCATCTCTTCCTCCATCTTCTTGCTACCCATTCCTCCTCCTTCTCCATCTTGCTTCTGCTCCCATTGCGCCGATCAGGAGGTTTTCTGCGGTTGAAAAAGGAAAGGCCCCTCAGGAGGGGCCTGATCCTTTCCCGCCGAAGAAGCGGTTCCGCCTTCTTCGCGACGCTAGCGCGAGGCAGGAGGTGACCAGGTCTTGGCAATTGAGGCCTCCACCCAGCTTTCCTCTCCGTTTGTACGCCCGTGCACAGGATGATGATGTGCGCCATCGAGCAATCCCAGGCGGCGAAGGACAAGCCGCCACCGTCCTGCCTGCCAAGCCGCGGTCCCACGCCAAGGGTAGCTAGCGCGAGTTTGTGGTGTGGGCAGTGATGCCGCCCGACTTGTGGATCTGGCTCCCGAGGTTCTTTGCCGACGAGCTACCACCGAGGGGGCCACTTGAGCCTTTGCTCAGAGAAGCATCGACCGATTTTCTTTATTTCCACACCTTCTCACAGCTTTGTATATTGGTTATAGTATGGTGAATCATTGAGATGCATAGACATGCTGAACTTTTGTTCTTCTGAATGTTAGTTTAATGTGACTGTCGCATCCAAGATCAAGATCCTCTAATTTGGTGGATGCACACAGAGAAAATAAATCTCCTTAATTTACTCCATGACACCCCAATTAAATAGACCTAGTAACAAACCAGCGCAGTAAGGTCAAGGGCACATGTATCCTGCATGCATGGCGATCCACCAAGCCCATGCGCCACCTCAATGCAAGAACGCAAAAGAAGAGAGCGGTTCTCGGAAAGCGAGTAGTTAGTGCAAATGGGCCTTATAAACACGAACAACTTGCACTCCCGCCTGCCTCCCCACCCACCCTCCGCTCCCCAATCTTCCTCACTCGCCCGTAAACCCATGCTCACCTTCTTCCTCACTCGCATGTAAAACGCCTGTTCCTCTTCTTCCACTCCTGTAAATCCCTAGCCCTCCTTCTTCCCCACTCGCATTGCCACTAGGCTCGTCTCGGCTGCTCGCTCAAACCCATGAGCTCGGCGCGACGCCCACAAGGAAAATGGAGTCGGCTGGCCCCAAAGACTAAGATGATGAGGCTCCCGCCAGGTCAGACGCCTTGCCAGATCTCGCATTCTGAGCGTGGGGAGAAGTGGCGAGCCCCCCACCCGGATCCGAGGAACCGTAGAATCTCCGTGGATCTGATCAGCGATCTCTCAAGGCCATCCTTGAGGAGATCATCTCACTTCTCCCACTCAAGGATTGCTGCCAGCACACAAGTCCTCTCAACTTGGTGGCGCCCTCTATGGCGCACCGCACCCTCAATCTCGACCGTCGCCGACATCCGTCCTTCCCGAATTTGATCTCCTCAGAGCCACCGCCTCTTCTCACCAGCGGGCCCCTGCTCAATGCCTCTCATCCCGACAAGCTACCTCATCATCCATACCCTAAAAGGTGAATGCTTGGCTGACATCCCCTGAATTCGGAAAACTCCAGCAGTTTGAGTTCTACAATTACCACGAAAGTTTCATACCACGAACATACCAAGAATCCGTGCCTACACCACCATTGTCCATCTCGCGGTTTTCCTCCTCTATCCACACCGCCACCTTCGCCTGGTGCCATCTACCAGACGATCTGGTACAAATGCTTCGACTCCCACTGCTAAAAAACTTTCGCCAGGTGGTTTATCCGTTGAGGCCTCATCGCACAAAGATCATCCAATCCAAATTGCCTCGCCTCGAGCACTTGCTAATTGTTTTGGGAATAGAAATCGGTATCAGTTGTCTCCAAATAAAGTCGCCTCACCTTAAAAGCATTGGAATTTGTTTTAAAGGGCAGCAGCTCATCATCGAAGATGCCCGTTCACTTGAAAGGTTGCTCCTTCATAATTGTTATACACCTTCAGAAATAATTGTCGTCTCTGCGCCCAAACTGGAGACCTTGGGTGTAATTCGTGACCCGTTTAATAATCACAAGGAGTTGGTGTTTGGCTCCTCACTTTTTTAGGTACCGTATATTATCATCTACACATTTGTAATCATATGCTGCATTTTTCACTTGTGCGCATAAGTTTTATATCATCTTGGAGTACACTTTGGGTACTAACATTATGTTATATGCTCAATGAAGAGTTCGTCCATTGATAACCTATCAATGCTATTGGATTCTGTCAAGATCATATATATCAGAATGTATAGTTTTGATCTAGACATAATTATTGGCTTGCTGCGATGCTTTCGATCTCTGGAGAATTTATACATAGAGGTGATGATTTCATGCACATTGAAAGCCCGTGATATATTGTACTAGAATTAATCTGCTCAAATTGCCGTTCTTCCGACATACTCTTTTTCGACCTTAACTATTTTCAATCTTCTTGTCTACTTAGGCGAACCACATGGAGGAAAACATAAAACAAACCGCTATGTAATAAGCACAAGGATTTTCTCGCCTCATGACATTCGCTTGAGGACAATAACTATGGGACGATATGCATCCAACCAGCAAATGTAAGCTTTGTGACATTCTTCCCGTTGAATGCGAGGTTACTATTGTCCATGAGGCTTAATTTTTACAGCAAGAGATTTCTCACGGACTAACATGTTGAACAACAAAAAAAAGTTTCAGTGGACAAATGGGCTTCTAAACGTGTTTCGGCTTCTATTTACAATAAGTTGTAGACATCCTAAAATAATTTTTTTTGCAGATGTTGATTTTATGGATCGACCGATCCATTTGCTTGTGACCGCAAAAAGAGTTGTTGGGTTAGATGTTACCGCCATGTTCAATCTGGTTTTGTCTAAAAATTGATGAACAATTAATCCTTGGGCTTTTTGTACCATTTGTATGCTTGACTTGCATGTTGTTGCCTCAGACTTCTCCACCGCCACTACACCGCCAGATCTTCCATGGCTGCTGTTCGTTCCCGTCCGAGGCCTTGCCGTCGTTCTCCACCTTGGTTAGCTTGCTGTGCCCGCCACCGTCTGGCGTGTCAACATGGTCAACAACCAAGAGGAATCAGAGATGATTTGACGTGGAGAGATCGACAAGAGGGACCCACCTGGTCATTGCATTTCGCAAGGTGTGCCTCATTATTACAAGCCAAAAAATACTTCCTCCTAATTGTTTGACAACTAGGTTCCATGCCATTTTCAATGTAGTCAATAAACGAGAAAATTACGAACGAGCGGATAACACCAGGGACCCAAAGAGCTCACCAGCTTGTTTTTCGGGCCAGAGATGGAGCTCACCACTACATGTAAGGGGGTCAGGTCTGCCTAGCCCACACTTACGCTTTTATTAAGCACATGACGAGACTAGTTGATATATTTTTTCTTTCTGAAATTGGCTAGCCCAGTTCTTTTTTTGGAGAATACCAAAACCTAGGCCTACTTGCTTTTTTCAGCCCTGCTGGGCTGCAAATCTTTCAAGATGAGGAGGGATGTAAGTAGTAAGAAATGGGCTTCCCTGCAAAATGGGCTATAAGTTGTAAGAAATGGGTGTAATTTTAAACCAAAGCCAACCGGCAATTGCATTAAAATATCATTTTTTCGTGATTTCTACTCTTAATCTTATAAAACCAAAGCCAACTGGCAATTACTTTAAAATATCATCTTTTCTCCCACAAGATAAACTACTCATACAAATGCATCTTCATGTTCCGTGCAACGAATTCAGCATCTTGCTAGTTAAGATTCTAAATTTCATTCATTTTTTATGAGAATTGTTTTTCAAATTTTATTTTGATATAATTTTTGAAAATTATTTTTAACGTGACTCAAATTTCGTGATTAAAAGAGTTCGACTCCCAATCGAAATATGCAAAATTTCATTGAATTTTTTAGCGCGGCTCGTAATATATGGTTTGTAATGATAATAAAAAGAATATGGGCTTCAAATATCCTTAAGAATTAGCAAATGGGTTGTAAATTATTGAAAATGATGGCTAATGGGCTATATGTTGTTTTCCACAGATTTGGAGGCTGACTTCTGGGCCTACTAGGTTGATGATGACGCTGTCCTAAATTTTTTTGACGCGTACGCAAGGCTTTGTCAACTTAGTCAACACACAACAGTGACTGTTGGATGTCCATCCAATGGCTGCCGTGCTTCTTCAATCTCTGATCTTCCTGCTCCAGCCACCCGAACCAGCGCCGGCCGGACTACCTGCTCCCTCCTCCCATGGCTGGCTGTGCTGCCGCCAGGCCATCCCTCTAACCACCCACATATCTTGTTATTTTCCTGACGCGTCGGCACCCCACGTACCCCACTGGGCCGGGCCGTTTCTCCCTTTAGCGTGGGCATCCGCTACGGTGGCTTCACTGGCCGGGTGGTTCTCTTCTTGGGCCTCGCCCTCGTCCACCGCGTTTGTGGTCTCGGCGCGGCGAGGTCAACATGGTCAACAAACAACAACCATAGGAAGAGGCTGACAGTAGGGGCCCACACAGGAAAATGCCTCCTTATTACGCGCAAAATAATGATTCCTCTACCTGATAGCTGGGACCCACCGGAAGGGTCTCTGTATTTCGCGAAAAAAATGTTCCCCCTACTGTCAGCTCGAACCCACCGGAAATGCCTCCTTATTACGCACAAAAAAATGAATACCCCCTGCTAGCTGGGACTCACCTTGGTGGGAGGCTGACTTGTAGGCCTACTAAGTTTACGGGGACAGAGGGCTTTGTCAACATAGTCAATATGAACGATTCTAGCTTCAGTGACCATACGATGTCCATCCAACGGTCAGATCGCTTCTTCAACCTCTCGGTCTTCGTGCTCCAAATTACCAAAGCAATACGGTCGTGCAAGATGCTCCCGCCTCCGTGGTCGGGTCAGGATGCCATGAGGCCTCACCGCCTACTACTCCCACCGCTGGCCAGACCATCCCTCTACTCACCCACACCCCCTCTTATTCTGCGGCGACGACAGCCTCACACTGCAGCCGAACCAGTGAACCCTTGTACTCCTCTTCGCGTGGGCATCCACTGCTACGTCTTCCCTGGCTCCGCGTCGTCCCCTTCCAAGGCCTCGCCGTTGTCCACCGCCATGGTGCTCTCGGCGCAGCATGGTCAATGTGGTCAATGACCTACTTCCATCGGAAGAGTACTGTGCGTGGAGAGGCTGATAGCTGGGTCCGTGGCGGCCGCAAGGAAGTGCCTCCTTATTACGCGTAAAATAATTATTCCTCCACCTGACAGCAGGGACCCACCGGACGGGCCACCGTATTTCATGAAAAAAGTTTCTCGATCGCCGGGACCCACCACTACACCTTCGCACGCAAGGAAGTGCGCCCAAAAACGACGGTTCTCGATCGCCGGGACCCACTAGCTACATCTTCGCAGTAAGGAAGTGCTCGATACCGACCCACCGGTCAAAGCGTACGAGCGTTGTCATTCGGTCGCGAACGTGTATGTACATATATACTGATCGATGTAGAGGCGTGCACGTGTCATAGTAGAGGCGCGTATGATGTGTCGAGTATAGGCGCCGCGACGTAGCATGTACACGCACGCATAACGCCGTGGTGCAAGAAAGAAAATACGGCCACGTACGTACATACGGACGGGGTCTCGAACGCCTACCCGCGCATACGTATGGCCAGGGCTCTTGTACATGGCTCGGTTAGAACGAAGAAACAGCGTCGTTGTCGTGTTCATGGGGAGGCAACGGAATGCGTCGTGTTCATGGGGAGGCAATGGAATGCGTCGTGTTCATGGGGAGGCAACAGAACTAGTGGGAGCCAACTGGCTGGGTCAGAACAGAATGCGTGGTCGTGTTCATCGGGAGGGCTTGGACGGAACAGGCGATGGAAACGAGGCCTAGCGTATCACAGAATGGAGGAAACAGACCTCCTATGTTCGGAATGGGGTCCTGTTGATCGGGAGGGGTGTGGCGTACCACAAAACGGAGGAAACGGACCTCGTACGGTCAAAATGGGGGTCCTGTTGATCGGGAGGGGTGTCGCATACCGCAAAACGGACGAAACGGACCTCCTATGGTCGAAACGGGGTCCCGCTGATCGGAGGGTGTGGCGAATTCAAAATAGACGAAACGGACTTGTGTTGGAGCGCCACTGTTAAACGGGGTCCCGTTCATTGGGAGGGGTGTGGCGATCGCAAAACGGACTCCACGGATACTGTTCATCTCCACCGTCGACCTCCTCCACCTCCACTGCCACCGTCGACCTCCTCCAGCCTCCACGGGCTCCTGCTCATCCAGCCTCCACCGCACGCTACTCCACCGGCCATCGCTCAACCACTCCTCCACGGCACCCTCCATCGCTCATCGCTCATCCAGCCCTCCACACCACGGGTCCCGTTCAACCACCCTCCACGGGCACCCTCAACCGCTTCATCGCTCATCCAGCCCTTCACACCACGGGTCCGGTTCATCCAGAGGCAACGCCACCGCCACCGCTCATCCAACCCCCTCCCCGCAACGCCATCGCTCATCCAATTGATCGGCTTCGCTTAGCGCAGAGCGGCGAATCACTTGATCAGTTCGCTTAACAACCATCGATCGATCGCCGGGTTCGAGAACGCTTAGCTGCGCAGCAATCACACGGGTTCGCTTAGAGCCCAACGCCGCCGGGTTCGATTAGAGCTAACGCCGCACACACGCTGCGGTATGCGTGTACGAGAAACGTGCATCTCGCTCGGCCCCCGACCTCGCACCGTAACCGGGAACTCCCCGAAATTTTCCTCGCCCTCGCTTCTACCACGGTTTTTTCCGTCAAGGACGGCGCAAAGAATGTCATGCAGCTGCGTCTTCGGCCCGCCCAGGATGAAAAGCCCATTTTTTGTAATGATTTTTTGTCATAGAAGTAGGAGCGCACCACATCTATAAGGATACTGGGTTTTGTCACAATTACCGTCATAGAAGTGTCATATGATGTGTCACAATTATCGTCATAGAAGTGTCATAGAAGTGTCATAGGATGAAAAGTGTCATATGATGTGACACAAAAAAATTTCGTTCGGCCCAAAATGTCACGGATGTGTCTTTTTTTGTAGTGATATGATGCTGCCGAAATTGGATACATTGGTTTTGTGTACAAATGAAGGGCTTAGCTTGGAGAAGGATGAACCTTGGAGCAAGGACAAGCATGGAGATGACGGCATGCGCAAGGGAAAAAATAATAGAGTTTCAAGTGATGATTTCAGGACTTTGAAGCCACTGTAATGAGTGCATGAAGTCTTTGACGAAATATACAAGATGCCACTTCACAAATTTCGTCCAGATGCTATTATAGGTGTCGCGTAACCTTATTATTGGGCCAGGCCCATGTAATTTCGAAATACATAAGTATAGGCTATTTTTAGAATTCGTATGTGTGGGGAAACAAGAGATAGGGTTGGTTTCAGACCCCTCCCCCAAGGGCCACTAAATTCCCCCCTCTTCCTCCATATATACAGCCCTTAGGGCGTCGTTTAGGCTTTGGGGTTTGTTTAGATTAATGTTCGTCAGAGTCGCAACTTCACAGATTTCGCTTTGTGTTCAACGACTGCACAAAGACGCCATAGAACCCCACGCTCATCAATAAAGCTTTCTCTTATATTCGCAATATCTAGATTGCAATCTCAATTTCTTGCTTGTTCTTCGCTTGCTTGCGAAATAGACCCTCGTGGTCGCTTGATCGTGTTCGGCGTGGTCAAGAACTCTCGAGTTGTTTTAGCGATTGCTAAGGCGCGACGTCCTCGCACGTTCGTAGTCGGATCATCGAAGTCTACTCCACCCAAAACGATAGCCACCATCTCATCGAAAGACGGGACACCTTTGCCTCTATCAAGTGGTATCAGATTTCCAGGTTGCTCGGTGAGATTTTACAGTGTTTCGTGGTATAGATCGAGTCTGTTCTTCATACCCACTGTCCATGATAAAGCCACCAAAAATTAGGGTTGGTTCATCATATTCGAACCAGTCTGAGCCTTTGCATCATCTTTTCAGTATTTTGCTTTGTTGAATTTGCGGTTGCATCATCATGTCAAGTTGCTAGTCTTAGTGTCTAGTCTTTTAGAGTTTCGAGTTCTGGTCATAAGTGGTCATGCCACCGCCGCACCATCATCATCACCGCTGCCATATATCACCACCGCATCGTCATCATCGTCACGGCCATATATCACCACCACATCATCATCATCGCCGCTGCCATATACCACCACCGCACCAACATCATCGCCGCTGCCATATACCACCACCACATATTCGCCGCCAATCTGAGTCCATATACGCCACCATATATCCGGCGCCATTACACCAATCCGAGTCCACCTGCAACATATATCCGCCAGCAGTTTGAGTTCCACCAGATTCATCTTTGCCAGTAGTCCGAGTTCCACCAGATTCATCTCTGCCACCAGTCCGGGTCCAGTATTTGTTACTCTATTTTAGATTTCCAGATCACGCCATACTCCGAGTCGTGACAGAGTAGGACTCAACAACTTTCGTGCCACTCGCAGTAAAAAAATAGTTCTAGTTTCTAGGAAATTCTGGCTAGGCAGTTTTTAGACAATTCATAGACTTTTTCTAAAAAAAATTGTTGCGGAGCAAAAAAGAGAGGAAAAGAAGTGCAAAAAAGTGAAAAAAATAAGAAATTCAGAGCGTGCTCCTCCCTTGTTTACGTGGAGCACCGTGTTTTTGTTAGTGTTCTAGGCTCGCGTCTCTAGCACGGTCTAGCATAGGACCAGCACAGTACCGTTGTTGAGCGTTTATTCGACTTTGCATCTCTGAATTGATTATTGCTGACCCTTTTTGCTACCATACCATAAGCCTTCCCAGCTCCACATATATCCACATCATGCGTTTGACTCTCCCTGGCCATTGCTCTATCCAAGCTTTGAGATTATTGACTACAACAGTTGCCGACACCACCTGCTGTTGGGTAAGAACTATTAAGAATTTGAGATTTGCTTGAAGGATTTGTGACACACCACCACCACCACTTCCTAGTAGTCTGTAGGATCATATCTTGTGTGTTTTTATTGCTGCTAACCATGGCAGGATCACAAGCCGATGATACTGATTGGGAGAACATGATGAACAGACAGCTACATGATAAATTTCAGCAAATGATGAGTGGACAGGTGCAAGATGTGCTAAAAAGATTTGAAGAGGCCATGGAGAAGATAGATGGCATCGAGAAGATGTTCGAAACAAAGCTCGATAACAAGTTTAATGAATTGCTCACGCGTCTTCCACAACCACCGCCGGCTGCACCTGTCGCACCTCTATGACAACAACAACAACAAGAACAACAACAACAACAACAATAACAACAACAACAACAACAACAACAACAACAACAACAACAACAACAACAACAACAACGTCGCCTTCCAAATCAAGTGGGACGAGCACTACGCGCTCCCCTTGAGCTTGGTCAAAATTCTAGTGCCGCTACACCTACTGTTGATGCTTCTGTGGCTCCTGCTACTGCTGCTGGTGCCGAGGGGGATGACAAATATGCGGGTGATTACGAGGATGAGGTTGCTCAAAATCAGAACTACATGCAACCACCAGCACCAGGTCATCCACATGCATATAATCACAATGGTAGGGCTACACTACCATCTCAGGTACAAGATCATGATCATCTTCCTGAACTGAAATTGAATATTTCACCATTTGAGGGTAGATATGTTCCTGATATATATCTTACTTGTGAGTTATAAACTGAACAACATTTTACATGTTTACAATACCCCGAAAAAGAGACATGTTGTTGCTGCTCTTTGTGCTTTCACTAGTTTTGCTTGCGTGTGGTGGTCTGAACATCGTAGATTATATCCGAATTATATTCCAACTACTTGGGCTACTTTGAAAACTACTATGCGTACTCGTTGGGCTCCAACATATTATCAACATGAATTATTTCAAAAATTTCAGTGTTTAAAACAAGGAAAAAATTATGTAGAAGAATATTATCAGGAATTACAAACTGGAACGATTAGATGTGGTATTGTTGAGGATAATGAAGCTATGCTGGCACGTTTTATGGGTGGACTAAATAAAGAGATTCAGACCATTCTAGAGTATAAGGAGTATAGTAATATCACTCGTTTATTCCATCTTGCTTGCAAAGCTGAACATGAAGTGCAGGATCAACATGCATTGGCGTGAACTAAATTTTTTGCAGGTCGACCTTCATCATGGACACCGCATGCATCGTCTACTCCCACACGTCCTATTGTAGCAACACTGACTTCAGCCACCAATTCCAACCAAGATACACGAAAACATGCACCATCACCACCATATGCCAAGAGTACACCTTCCGGTTCCACACGGAGCTCTTCTTCATCCATGGCATCAACAGGGCAAACACATGATATTATTTGTCGGTGTTGCAAGGGTGGAGGACATTATGCGAGAGAATGCCCATCTAAGCGTGTGATGATTGCTACTGAGGATGGTGGTTATGAGTCCGCTAGTGACTATGATGAGGAGAATTTGGCTCTTATTACAAGTGAAGAACATGGTGGAGATGATTGTGATCATGATACACAATACATGGCTCCTGAAGATGCTGACAGGTATGAACGTTTAGTTGCTCAACGTATTTTGAGTGTGCAGGTCACACAAGCTGAGCAAAATCAGAGGCATAATTTGTTCCATACAAAGGGAGTTGTGAAGGAACGTTTTGTTCACGTCATCATAGATGGAGGGAGCTGCAACAACTTGGCTAGCACGAAGATGGTGGGGAAGTTATCTCTCACCACAAGACCACATCCCCAACCTTACTACATCCAATTGTTCAACAACAGCGGCAAGGTTAAGGTAACACGCACTGTTCGTGTGCATTTTAGTATCTCTACATATGCTGATTATGGTTATTGTGATGTGGTACCTATGCAAGCATGTTCCTTATTACTTGGTAGACCATGGCAATTTGATAAAAACTCAATACACCATGGTAGAAACAATCAGTATACTCTTGTTCATAAGGATAAAATATTACTTTGCTTCCTATGACTCCTGATTCCATTTTGAAAGATCATATTAATAGAGATATTAAAGCAAAACATGAGAAAAATAAGAGTTAAAATCAGATTGTGGCACAAGAATTTGAGCAACAAATGAAGCCTAATAATAAACCATCTAGTGTTGCTTCTGAAATTAAATTGAAAAGTGCATGTTTACTTGCCACCAAATATGATATTGATGATCTAGATTTCAGCAAATCTGTTTGCTATGCTTTTTTGTGCACAGATGCATTATTTTCTTTCAAGGATGTACCTTCTTCTTTGCCTCCTGCTGTCACTAACATTTTGCAGGAGTTCGCCGACGTCTTTCCACAGGACGTGCCACCAGGATTACCACCCATTCGAGGGATTGAGCATCAGATTGAATTAATTCCCGATGCTTTGCCGCCAAACCGTGCGCCATACTATACCAATCTAGGGGAGATGAAGGAGATTATGCGTCAAGTACATGAGCTGCTAGACGAAGGTTATATAGACGAATCTCTTAGTCCTTGTGCTATTCCTATTATACTAGTGCCAAAAAAGGATGGTACGTTGATACATCTCCAATGTATCTATAATTTTTGATTGTTCCATGCTATTATATTACTCGTTTTGGATGTTTATGGGCTTTACTATACACATTTATATCATTTTTGAGACTAACCTACTAACCGGAGGCCCAGCCCAAATTGCTGTTTTTTTTGCCTATTTCAGTGTTTCGAAGAAAAGAAATATCAAACGGAGTCCAAACGGAATGAAACCTTCGGGAGCGAGCTTTTTGGAACAAACGCAATCCAGGAGACTTGGAGTGGATGTCAAGAAGCAGTCGAGGCGGCCACTAGGCAGGAGGGCGCGCCCTAGGGGGGTGGGCACGCCCCCACCCTTGTGGGGCCCTTGTGGCTCCCCTGACCGACCTCCTTCGCCTATATACACCTCCGTACCCTGGAAACATCGAGGAGCACCACGAAACCCTATTTCCACCGCCGCAACCTTCTATACCCGTGAGATCCCATCTTGGAGCCTTTTCCGATGCTCCGCCGGAGGGGTAATCGATCACGGAGGGCCTCTACATCATCGCGAAGGCGTCTCCTATCAGCTGTGAGTAGTTTACCATAGACCTTCAGGTCCATAGTTATTAGCTAGATGGCTTCTTCTCTCTCTTTGAATCTCAATACAAACTCCTCCTTGATCTTCTTGGAGATCTATTCGATGTAACTCTTTTTGCAGTGTGTTTGTCGAGATTCGATGAATTGTGGGTTTATGATCAAGTTTATCTATGATAAATATTTGAATCTCCTCTGAATTCTTTTATGTATGATTGGTTATCTTTGCAAGTCTCTTCAAATTATCAGTTTGGTTTGGCCTACTAGATTGATCTTTCTTGCAATGGGAGAAGTGCTTAGCTTTGGGTTCAATCTTGCGGGTCCTTTCCCAAGGATGCTAGGGCAACAAGGCACGATTGTATTGTTGCCATCGAGGATAAAAAGATGGGGTTTATATCATATTGCTTGAGTTTATCCCTCTACATCATGTCATCTTGCCTAATGTGTTACTCTGTTCTTATTAACTCAATACTCTAGATGCATGCAGGAGAGTGGTCGATGTGTAGAGTAATAGTAGTAGATACAGGCAGGAGTCGGTCTACTTGTTGCAGACGTGATGCCTATATACATCATCATGCCTAGATATTCTCATAACTATGCACTTTTCTATCAATTACTCGACAGTAATTTGTTCACCCACCGTAATACTTATGCTATCTTGAGAGAAGCCATTAGTGAAACCTATGGCCCCCGGGTCTATCTTACATCATATAAGTTTCCAATCTACTTTATTTTGTTATCTTTACTTTCCAATCTATATTATAAAAATACCAAAAATATTGATCTTATCTTATTATGTCTATCAGATCTCACTTTCGCAAGTGGCAGTGACGGGATTGACAACCCCTTTGCGAGGTTCTTGTTTGTTTGTGTTGGTACGAGGGACTTGCGTGGAGCCTCCTACTGGATTGATACCTTGGTTCTCAGAAACTGAGGGAAATACTTACGCTACTTTGCTGCATCACCCTTCCCTCTTCAAGGGAAAACCAATGCAGTGCTCAAGAGGTAGCATACGTCATGTATGTGTGTTTATTGTAGAGGAATTAATAATATTACTATTCGTTATCGTCATCCTATTCCTAGGCTAGATGACATGCTTGATGAATTGAGTGGCTCTACAATATTCCCCAAAGTTGATTTGCGTAGTGGGTACCATCAAATTCGTATGAAATTGGGAGATGAATGGAAAACAACATTTAAAACTAAGTTTGGATTATATGAGTGGTTAGTCATGCCTTTTGGGTTAACTAATGCACCTAGTACTTCCATGAGATTAATGAACGAAGTTTTACGTGCTTCCATTGGATGATTTGTGGTAGTCTATTTTGATGATATACTGATTTATAACAGATCTTTGGAGGAACATTTGGAACATTTACGTGCTGTTTTTATTGCTCTACGTGATGCACGTTTGTTTGGTAACCTTGGGAAGTGCACCTTTTGCACTGACCAAGTATCTTTTCTTGGCTATGTTGTTACTCCACAGGGAATTGAAGTTGATAAGGCCAAGATTGAAGCTATTGAGAGTTGGCCGCAGCCCAAAACGGTCACACAAGTGAGGAGTTTTCTTCGCCTCGCTGGATTATATAGGCGTTTTGTGAAAGATTTCAGCACCATTGTTCCACCTCTCAATGAGCTTACAAAGAAGGATGTGCCTTTTGTTTGAGGTACCGCACAGGAAGTAGCCTTCACGGTATAGAAAGGTAAGCTGACACATGCTCCTTAATCCAACTTCCTGATTTTAGTAAGACTTTTGAGCTTGAATGTGATGCTAGTGGAATTGGATTAGGAGGTGTGTTATTACAAGATGGCAAACCTGTTGCATACTTTTCTGAAAAATTGAGTGGGCCTACTCTGAATTATTCTACTTATGATAAAAAATTATATGCTCTTGTTCGGACTTCAGAAACATGGCAACATTATTTATGGCCCAAAGAATTTGTTATACATTCTGATCATGAATCTTTGAAACATATTAAAAGTCAAGCTAAACTGAATCATAGACATGCTAAATGAGTTGATCATTGAGACTTTCCCTTATGGCATTAAACACAAGAAGGGTAAAGAAAATGTTATTGTTGATGCATTGTCTCGTCGCTATACTATGCTTTCACAACATGACTTCAAAATATTTGGTTTGGAGACCATCAAAGATCAATATGTGCATGATGCTGATTTTAAAGATGTAATGCAGAATTGTAAAGAAGGAAGAATGTGGGACAAGTTCATCGTTAATGATGAATTTGTATTCCGTGCTAACAAGCTATGCATTCCTGTTGGTGTACAAAAATATGGGCTTTTCTGTACCCTTACTTGTGCACGGGCAGTCGTAGCCACGCCCGTGGCAAGGCTTGGCAGGGCAGTAGAAGGCAAGATACAAGACTACCAAGACGACATTTGAGCCAGTAATCATAGAGCAGAAGACTAGTAGGACCTCCCCCGACAACATCCTTGCCGGGCCGGCCTACGTAGCCTCGGCAAGGCCCTTGCCGGGGCAGCCTGCAAAGCACCAGCAAGGCTATCACCCCTGAGGCTGAGAGCTCTGACATCATTGACAACGGCAAGGCCAAGACTCCAGGGCGTGTGTGTAGTAGCATGCAAGTCTTTGTAAAGACTGGTGGCTTGCAGGTCTATGTGAAGACCAGAAGACAAAGACCCCCGACAAGACCCTTGCCGGGGACGACTGCGAGGCCCCGACAAGACCCTTGCCGGGGACAATTGCGAGGCCATAGCCAGGCCTGCACCCGACAAGGTTTCGCCACCTTACTGCCGTTCCAACGTGACCACCAGCTTGCCAACTAGGCAGATGCGTGTGTGGCGGCATGCAGATTCTGGGCCAAATAGGCAAGCACCTGCGTGGTGACATGCAAATCTTCATGAAGGCCCTGCCACCGCGGCAGCACAACAGCTAGCTCGCTAGCCTGGCACTGCATGCCTCGTCATCCTGGACGCGTGTCAAGGCAGGATGAGGCGGCAACGAACGTGACAGGTTCTGTTGCTGTCCCCGATAAAGTTGAAGGGCATGTAGGCAGCGCAATTTAATGAGTTTGTCCTATGAGGTCAGCGATAAGCTTGTACATTGTAGATACTTTCCATCTCTTGTGTGCCACTGTGGCGACCCCTTTGACATATAAAAGGAGGCTTGAAGCGTACTAGAGAAGGATTCAGACTTTTTGGACTGGGCATGCACCGCAGCTAGTCTAAAAACTCAAGAACATGAAATATACACACAAAGCAGGACTAGTGTTTTATGCTTCTCAGCGGCCCGAACCTGGGTAAAAATCCCTCGTGCTGATCACTAGACCTGCTCTTTGCGCAGCTCTCTCCCCGCCAACCGTAGAAGGGATCCTCGTGATCCCATAGGTGTCGTTTCCTCGACAATTCCAGCTAGCTCTGTTCTTCTTTTGTTGTTGCAGGAGGCGCATGGAGGAGGATTAATGGGACACTTTGGCGTGAAGAAGACGGAGGACGTACTTGCTACACATTTCTTTTGGCCAATGATGAGATGTGATGTTGAGCATTTTATTGCTCGCTGCACTACATGTCAAAAAGCTAAGTCATGACTCAATCCTCATGGTTTATATATGCCTTTGCCTGTACCTAGTGTTCCTTGGGAGGATATATCTATGAACTTTGTTTTAGGTTTACCTCGAACAAAGAAGGGGAGGGATAGCATATTTGTTGTCATGGATAGATTCTCGAAAATGGCACACTTTATACCATGTCATAAAAGCGATGATGTTGTTAATGTTGCTGATTTGTTCTTTCATGAAATTATTCGCTTGCATGGTATGCCAAATACTATTGTTTCAGATCGTGATACTAAATTTCTTAGCCACTTTTGGAGATGTTTATGGGCTAAGTTGGGGACTAAACTGATTTTTAGTACTACTTGTCACTCCCAAACTGATGGACAAACTGAAGTAGTCAATAGAAACATTGTCTACTATGCTTAGGGTAGTTCCGAAGAATAATAAGAAAATGTGGGAAGAATGCTTGCCTCATATTGAATTTGCTTATAATCGTTCATTGCATTCTACTACTAAGATGTGCCCTTTTGAAATTGTGTATGGTTTCCCACCTTGTGCACCTACCGATTTGTTGCCTCTTCCATCTTCGGAGAAGGTTAATTTTGATGCTACACAACATGCTGAAATGATTTAAAAAATGTATGAGTTAACTAAGGAAAACATTGAGCGTATGAATGCGAAATGTAAACTTGCTGGAGATAAGGGTAGAAAACATATTGTGTTTGCACCTGGAGATCTTGTTCGTTTACATTTGCATAAGGATAGATTTCCCGATTTGTGCAAATAAAAGCTAATGCCACATGCTGATGGTCCTTTTAAGGTGTTAGAGAAAATAAATGATAATGCATATAAACTTGAGCTGCCTACAGATTTTGGGGTTAGTTCCACTTTTAACATTGTAGATTTGAAGCCTTATTTGGGTGAGGAAGATGAGATTCCGTCGACGACGACTTCATTTCAAGAAGGGGAGGATGATGAGGATATCAATACCATTGTTACACCCACAGCCCCTGCTGCTATACATACTGGACCAATTACTAGAGCTCGCGCAGGCCAACTAAATTACCAGGTACTTTTGTTTCTTGGTAATGATTCTAATGTTCATGAGAATATGATGCTGCCTAAATTGGATACATTTGTTTTGCTTACAAATAAAGGGCCTAGCTTGGAGAAGGATGAACATTGGAGCAAGAACAAGCATGGAGATGATGCATGCGCAAGGGGAACAAGAACGGAGTTACAAGTGATGATTTGAGGGCTTTGAAGACACCATAACGAGTGCATGAAGCCTTGGACAAAATATACAAGATGCCACTTCATAAATTTCGTCCAGAGGCTATTCTAGGTCCTGTGTCACCTTTTTATTGGGCCAGGCCCATGTAATTTTGAAATACATAAGTATAAGCTATTTTTAGAGTCTGTATGTGTGGGGAAACAAGAGATAGGGTTGGTTTCGGACCCCTCCACCAAGGGCCACGAAATTCCCCCCTCTTCCTCCATATATATAGCCCTTAGGGCACTGTTTAGACTTTGGATTTTGTTTAGATTAAAAGTTCGCCATAGCTGCAACCTCGCGTACTTCATTTGTGTTCAACGACCAGACCAAGACGTCACAGAACCCCATCTTGATCAATAAAGCTTTCCTCTTATATTCGCGATATCCAGATTGCAATCTTAGTTTCTTGCTTGTTCTTCGTTTGCTCGTAGGAAACAGACCCTCTTGGTCAGGTTGATCGTGCTCCGGCATGGTCAATAACCCCTCGGAAGTTGGTTTAGTGATTGCTAAGGCGCGACGTCCTCGCACGTTCGTAGTCGGATCATCGAAGTCTACTCCACCCAGTACGATATCCACCATCTCATTGAAAGACGGGACACCTTTGCCTCTATCAGCAACCAATGAGAAGTTACGGTGCTAGTTGGACATCAAGGGCATGGGGAGAACCTGTTACGGTGCTAGTTGGACATCAAGGGCATGTGGAGAACCTGCACAGCCCAGAAAATCCCAGTACAACCGCCCATGTATCGCCCAACCACCGCCCGGGCGGTACAACCGCTCGACTACCGCCCAACTACCGGCCCTGGTTCTATGATCAAGCGGTGCAAGGCCGGTAATGCACCGGTTTATCCCCGTATCAGTCAGAAGACCGGTACAACCGCTCCGACCACCGGTACAACTGCTACTCCCTTCCGCGAACACCTCCAGGAACCAGCACCTAAGATCCCAGCGGTACAACCGCCCCCATGACCGGTACTACCGCCCTGCCTGCGTGTAGTGAAAGGGCTATCACCCCATGTATCCCCCACTTACCCCTTGGACTATATATACTTGTCCCCTAGCTCCGTATTTGGGTCGGCAAAGGATTAGCTCATTTGAGATAGAGCTTTGCTCATCCATCTGGATCTACTCCATCGAGAGAGATCGCTCCCTCTTCATAGAAGATCCACCTTGGATTTAAGATCCCTTCATGGAAGACCCCTCAAGACCTCCTCACGGAGATGAACTAGTTACCACTCGTATCGTCCCTTGTTGGATTCGGATCGTGTATCTCTTTGTGTTTCGAGGAACTAGCACCTGTGTAATCGAATCTTGTTGGTTTGAGTGATTTCTCTCCTCGTGTTTTCCCTCATGTTCTTCGTGTTCTCAGTAGGATCCTCTCCATTCATGAAAGATCGGACATCTAGGGTTCCACCCTACATCAGAAGCCCAAGCACTTGAGGTGCAACGTGCCCTCTATGACGCTAGTCACGCCATCACCGACCGCAATGGTCAAACACGCGAGTGATACATCTCCAACGTATCTATAATTTTTTATTGTTCTGTGCTATTATATTACCCCTTTTGGATGTTTATGGGCTTTATTTTACACATTTATATCATTTTTGGGACTAACCTACTAACTGGAGGCCCAACCCGTATTGCTGTTTTTTGCCTATTTCAGTATTTTGAAGAAAAGGAATATCAAACGGAGTCCAAACGGAATGAAACCTTCAGGAGCGTGATTTTTGGAATGAACGTGATCCATAGGACCTGGAGTGCAAGTCAAGAAGCAGCCGAGGCAGCCACGAGAGGGTAGGGCACGCCCCCTGTCTCGTGGGCCCCTCGGGCGGCCACCGACGTACTTCTTCCTCCTATATGAGCCTACGTACCCCAAAAACATCCAGGGAGCCAACGAAACACAATTTCCACCGCCGTAACCTTCTGTATCCGCGAGATCCCATCTTGGAGCCTTCGCCGGTGCTCTACCGGAGGGGGAATCGACCACGGAGGGCTTCTACATCAACACCATAGCCCCTCCTATGAGTTGTGAGTATTTTACCACAGACCTTCAGGGTCCATAGTTATTAGCTAGATGGCTTCTTCTCTCTTTGTGGATCTCAATACAATGTTCTCCCCCTCTCTTGTGGAGATCTATTCGATGTAAACTCTTTTGGCGGTGTGTTTGTCGAGATCCGATGAATTGTGGGTTTATGATCAAGTTTATCTATGAGAAATATTTGAATCTCCTCTGAATTCTTTTATGTATGATTGAGTTATCTTTGCAAGTCTCTTTGAATTATTAGTTTGGTTTGGCCTACTAGATTGATCTTTCTTGCCATGGGAGAAGTGCTTAGCTTTGGGTTCAATCTTGCGGTGTCCTTACCCAGTGACAGCAGGGGTTGCAAGTCACATATTGTATTGTTGCCATCGAGGATAAAAAGATGGGGTTTATATCATATTTCATGAGTTTATCCATCTACATCATGTCTTCTTGCTTAAGGCGTTACTCTGTTCTTATGAACTTAATACTCTAGATGCAGGCAGGAGTCGGTCGATGTGTGGAGTAATAGTAGTAGATGCAGGCAGGAGTCGGTCTACTTGTTGCGCACGTGATGCCTATATACATGATCATGCCTATATAATCTCATAATTATTCACTTTATTTTTCTATCAATTGCTCGACAGTAATTTGTTCACCCACCGTAATACTTATGCTATCTTGAGAGAAGCCACTAGTGAAACCTATGGCCCCCGGGTCTATCTCTTGTCATATTTGCTTCCAATCTACTTTTATTTGCATCTTTACTTTTTGCATCTATATTATAAAATACCAAAAATATATTTATCTTATCACACTATCTCTATTAGATCTCACTTTCACAAGTGGCCATGAAGGGATTGAAAACCCCTTTATTGCGTTGGTTGCGAGTTCTTTGTTTGTTTGTGTAGGTGCGTGGGACTTTTGAGGAGCCTCCTACTGGATTGATACCTTGGTTCTCAAAAACTGAGGGAAATACTTACGCTACTGTTGCTGCATCACCCTTTCCTCTTCAAGGAAAACCAATGCAAGCTCAAGACGTAGCAAGAAGGATTTCTAGCGCTGCTGTCGGGAGGTCTTCGCCAAGTCAAGACATACCAAGTACCCATCACAAACTCATCTCCCTCACATTTACATTATTTGCCATTTGCCTCTCGTTTTCCTCTCCCCCACTTCACCCTTGCCGTTTTATTCGCCCTCTCTTTCCCAATCTCCTCCTCTCTTTTCGCTTGCCTTTTTTTGCTTGCTTGTGTGTTGGATTACTTGTTGCCATGGCCCAAGATAATACCAAATTGTGTGATTTCTCGAATACCAATAATAATGGTTTCCTTAGTAATCCAATTGCTCCTATCAACAATGTTGAGTCTTGTGAAATCAATACTGCTTTGCCGAATCTCGTTATGAAATATCAATTCTTCAGCCTTCCTAGTGAAGATGCCACTACTCATCTAAACAACTTTGTGGATTTGTGTGATATGCAAAAGAAAAAAGATACGGATAACAATATTGTTAAATTGAAGTTATTTCCGTTTTCACTTAGAGATCATGCTAAACTTTGGTTTTCGTTTTTGCCTAAAAATAGTATAGAGTCTTGGAACAAGTGCAAAGATGCTTTTATCTCTAAGTATTTTCCTCCCGCTAAGATTATCACTCTTAGGAACGATATTATGAATTTTAAAAACTTGATCATGAGCATGTTGCCCAATCTTGGGAAAGAATGAAATTGATGAGTCGCAATTGCCCTACTCATGGTTTGAATTTATGGATGATCATACAAAAATTTTATGCCGGTTTGAACTTTGCTTCTAGAAATCTCTTAGATTCAGCCACGGGAGGCACGTTTATGGAAATCACGTTAGGAGATGCTACAAAACTTCTTGATAATATTATGGCTAATTATTCTCAATGGCACACCGAAAGATCTTCTAGTAAAAAAGTGCATGCTATAGAAGAAATCAATGTTTTGAGTGGAAAGATGGATGAACTTATGAAATTGTTTGCTACTAAGAATACTCCTCTTGATCCCAATGATATGCCTTTGTCTACTTTGATTGAGAATAATAATGAATCTATGGATGTGAATTTTGTTGGTAGGAATAGTTTTGGAAACAATGCTTATAGAGGAAACTTTAATGCTAGACCGTTCCCTAGTAATTCCTCTAAAAATTATGGAAATTCCTACAATAATTCTTATGGTAATTTTAATAAGATGCCCTCTGATTTTGAGAATAGTGTGAAAGAATTTATGATTTTTCAAAAGAATTTTAATGCTTTGCTTGAAGAAAAATTGCTCAAAGTTGATGATTTGGCTAGGAACATTGATAGACTTTCGCTTGATGTTGATTCCCTTAAACTTAGATCTTCTCCTCCTAAGCATGATATCAATGAGTCTCTCAAAGCAATGAGAATTTCCACTGATGAGTGCAAGGAAAGAACTGCTAGATTGCGTGCTAAGAAAGATAGCTTTATAAAGGCGTGTTCTTCTAGTTTCCATGAAAATAATGACGAGGATCTTAAAGTTATTGATGCGTCTCCTATTAGATCTTTGTTTTGCAATATGAATCTTGATAATTATGGGACTGATGATGAGTCAACTTTACCTAGAAGGCGTCCCAAGAATTCGGAGTTTTTAGATCTTGATGCTAAATTTGGTAAAAGTGGGATTGGAGAGGTCATGACTTTAAATAGCATTGAACCCACTATCTCGGATTTCAAGGAATTTGATTATGATAATTCTTCTTTAGAAGGTTGTATTTCCTTGTTGCAATCCGTTGGTAATTCTCCTCATGCTTATAGTCAAAATAAAGCTTTTACCAAACATATCGTTGATGCCTTGATGCAATCTTATGATGAAAAACTTAATTTGGAAGTTTCTATACCTAGAAAACTTAATGATGAGTGGGAACCTACTATAAAGATTAGAATTAAAGATCATGAGTGTTTTGCTTTGTGTGATTTGGGTGCTAGTGTTTCCACGATTCCGAAAACTTTATGTGATATTATATGTTTCCATGATCTTGATGATTGCTCTTTAAATTTGCACCTTGCGGATTCCAACATTAAAAAGCTAATGGGAAGGATCAATGATGTTCTCATTGTTGCAAATAGAAATTTGGTGCCCGTAGATTTTATCATTCTTGATATAGATTGCAATCTTTCTTGCCCTATTATTCTTGGTAGACCTTTCCTTAGAACAAGTGGTGCGATTATTGATATGAAGGAAGGGAATATTAGATTCCAATTTCCATTAAATAAAGGTATGGAGCACTTTCCAAGAAAGAAAATCAAATTACCTTATGAATCTATCATGCGAGCTAGTTATAAATTTAGTGCCAAAGATGGCACTACTTAGACCTATCTTCGCTATTATGCCTAGCTAGGGGCGTTAAACGATAGTGCTAGTTGGGAGGCAACCCAATTTTCTTTGTGTTTTTTGTTTTTGTTCCTGTTTAGTGATAAATCTTGCATCTATCTTCTGTTTAGATGTTTTTTATCTTTTAATTAGTGTTTGTGCCAAGTAGAACCTATAGGATAACCTATGATGATAATTGATTTGATTCTGCTGAAAAACAGAAACTTTTCGCGCACTAATTTAGTTTTGTTAAATCACAGAAATGTGATTTTGCGTTGCTTATTTTTGATGCTGATCAATAGATAAATTTTCCAGGACTTCCTATTTTGGTAGGATTTTTAGAGTTCCAGAAGTTTGCGTTAGTTACAGATTGCTACAGACTGTTCTGTTTTTGATAGATTCTGTTTTTCGTGTGTTGTTTGCTTATTTTGATGCATCTATGTCTAGTAAAATAGTTTATAAACCATAGAGAAGTTGGAATACAGTAGGTTTAACACCAAAATAAATAAAGAATGAGTTCATTACAGTACCTTATGTGGTGGTTTTGTTTTCTTTCACTAACGGAGCTTATAAGATTTCCTGTTGAGTTTTGTGTTGTGAAGTTTTCAAGTTTTGGGTAAAGCTTTTATGGATGGAATAAGGAGTGGAAAGAGCCTATGCTTGGGGATGCCCATGGCACCCCAAGATATTCAAGGATAGCCAAAATCCTAAGCTTGGGGATGCCCCGGGAAGGCATCCCCTCTTTCGTCTTTGTTCATTGGTAACTTTACTTGGAGCTATATTTTTATTCGCCACATGATATGTGTTTTGCTTGGAGCGTTGTGTATTATATTAGTCTTTGCTTTTTATTTTACCACAATCATCCTTTCTGTACAAACCTTTTGGGAGGAGCCTACTTGATTAAGAATTTGCTAGAATACTCTATGTGCCTCACTTATATCTTTTAGAGCACGATGGTGACTTAATTTTGAAGAAATTGCTAGTCTCTCATGCTTCACTTATATTATTTTGAGATTCTTTTAGAACAGCATGGTATTTGCTATGGTTACAAAGTTGGTCCTAGAATGATGAGCATCAAATTGGGTATAATAAAAACTATCATAGAAAGGAATTTGATGCTTGATAATTGTTTTGAGATATGGAGGTAGTGATATTAGAGTCATGCTAGTTGAGGTGATCATGAAAAATACTTGTGTTGGGGTTTGTGATTCCCGTAGCATGCACGTATGGTGAACCGCTTTGTGATGAAGTTGGAGCACAATTTTATTTATTGATTGTCTTCCTTATGAGTGGCGGTCGGGGACGAGCGATGGTCTTTTCCTACCAATCTATCCCCCTAGGAGCATGCGCATAGTGCTTTGGTTTTTGATGACTTCTAGATTTTTGCAACAAGTACATGAGTTCTTTTGCATAATGTTGAGTCCATGGTTTATACGCACCTCACCCTTCCACCATTGCTAGCCTCTCTTGTGTCGTGCAACTTTTGCCGGTACCATACACCCACCATATACCTTCCTCAAAACAGCCACCATACCTACCTACTATGGCATTTCCATAGCCATTCCGAGATATATTGCCATGCAACTTTCCACCGTTCTGTTCATATGACACGCATTACTTTTGTCATATTTCTCTTTGCATGATCATGTAGTTGACATAGTATTTGTGGCAAGGCTGCCTTCATAATTTTCATACATGTCGCTCTTGATTCATTGCATATCCTGGTACACCGCCGGAGGCATTCATATAGAGTCATATCTTGTTCTAGCTTTGAGTTGTAATTCTTGAGTTGTAAATCCATAAAAGTGTGATGATCTTCATTATTAGAGCATTGTCCTAGTGAGGAAAGGATGATGAAGACTATGATTCCCCCACAAGTCGGGATGAGACTTCGGACTTTACAAAAAAAAGAAAAAAAAGAAAAAAAAAGAAGAGAAAGGCCAAAAAGAAAAAAAGAAAGGCTAAAGAAAAAAAAGAGAAAAAGAAAAAAAATGAGAGAAAAATAGAGAAGGGACAATGCTACTATCTCTTTGTCCACACTTGTGCTTCAAAGTAGCACCATGATCTTCATGATAGACAGTCTCATATGTTATCACTTTCATATAGTAGTGGGAATTTTTTATTATAAAACTTGGCTTGTATATTCCAATGATGGGCTTCCTCAAAATGCCCTAGGTCTTCGTGAGCAAGCAAGTTGGATGGACACCCACTTAGTTTCTTTTGTTGAGCTTTCATATATTTATAGCTCTAGTGCATCCGTTGCATGGCAATCCCTACTCACTCACATTGCTATCTATTAATAGGCATCTCCATAGCCCGTTGATATGCCTAGTTGATGTGAGACTATCTTCTCCTTTTTGTCTTCTCCACAACCACCATTCCATTCCACATATAGTGCTATGTCCATGGCTCACGCTCATGTATTGCGTGAAAGTTGAAAGAGTTCGAGATTATTAAAGTATGAAACAATTGCTTGGCTTGTCATCGGGGTTGTGCATTATTAAATACATTGTGTGATGAAGATAGAGCAACAGCAAGACTATATGATTTTGTAGGGATAACTTTCTTTGGCCATGTGGTTTTGAGAAGACATGATTACTTTGATTAGTATGCTTGAAGTATCACCATTTTCATGTTAATATGAACTTTTATTTTGTATCATTTGGATCTGAACATTCATGCCACAATAAAGAAAATTACATTGAGAATTATGCTAGGTAGCATTCCACATCAAAAATTCCATTATTATCATTTACCTACTCGAGGACGAGAAGGAATTAAGCTTGGGGATGCTTGATACGTCTCCAACGTATCTACAATTTTTGATTGTTCCATGCTATTATATTACCCCTTTTGGATGTTTATGGTTTATTTTACACATTTATATCATTTTTGGGACTAATCTACTAACCGGAGGCCTAGCCTGTATTGCTGTTTTTTGCCTATTTCAGTATTTCGAAGAAAAGGAATATCAAACGGAGTCCAAACGGAATGAAACCTCTGAGAGCGTGATTTTTGGAATGAACGTGATCCAGAGGACTTGGAGTGCAAGTCAAGAAGCAGCCGAGGCGGCCACGAGAGGGTAGAGCGCCCCCCATAGGGCGCCTCCCGTCTCGTGGGCCTCCCGCGCCACCGACGTACTTCTTCCTCCTATATAAGCCTACGTACCTCGAAAACATCCAGGTAGCCAACGAAACACAATTTCCACCGCCGTAACCTTCTGTATTCGCGAGATCCCATCTTGGAGCCTTCGCCAGCGCTCTGCCAGAGGGGGAATCGACCACGGAGGGCTTCTACATCAACACCATAGCCCCTCCGATGAGTTGTGAGTAGTTTACCACAGACCTTCGGGTCCATAGTTATTAGCTAGATGGCTTCTTCTCTCTTTTTGGATCTCAATACAATGTTCTCCCCCTCTCTTGTGGAGATCTATTCGATGTAAACTCTTTTTGCGGTGTGTTTGTCGAGATTCGATGAATTGTGGGTTTATGATCAAGTTTATGTCTGAGAAATATTTGAATATCCTCTTAATTCTTTTATGTATGATTGAGTTATCTTTGCAAGTCTCTTCGAATTATCAGTTTGGTTTGGCCTACTAGATTGATCTTTATTGCCATGGGAGAAGTGCTTAGCTTTGGATTCAATCTTGCGGTGTCCTTACCCAGTGACAGCAGGGGTTGCAAGGCACGTATTGTATTGTTTCCATCAAGGATAAAAAGATGGGGTTTATATCATATTGCATGAGTTTATCCCTCTACATCATGTCATCTTGCTTAAGGCATTACTTTGTTCTTTTGAACTTAATACTCCAGATGCAGGCAGGAGTCTGTCGATGTGTGGAGTAATAGTAGTAGATGCAGGCAGGAGTTGGTCTACTTGTTGCGTACGTGATGCCTATATACATGATCATGCCTAGATAATCTCATAATTATTCGCTTTTCTATCAATTGCTCGACATTAATTTGTTCACCCACCGTAATACTTATGCTATCTTGAGAGAAGCCACTAGTGAAACCTATGGCCCCCGGGTCTATCTCTTATCATATTTGCTTCCAATATACTTTTATTTGCATATTTACTTTTTGCATATATATTATAAAATACCAAAAATATATTTATCTTATCATACTGTCTCTATTAGATCTCACTTTCGCAAGTCGCCGTGAAGGGATTGACAACCCCTTTATTGCGGTGGTTGCGAGTTTTTTGTTTGTTTGTGTAGGTGTGTGGGACTTTTGACGAGCCTCCTACTGGATTGATACCTTGTTTCTTAAAAACTGAGGGAAATACTTACGCTACTATTGCTGCATCACCCTTTCCTCTTCAAGGAAAACTAACACAAGCTCAAGACGTAGTAGCGAGCAACAAGAAGCACTCCACGAAGAAGTCCAAGAGAGGAACTATCAAGCAAGAGTGCATCAACAAGTGCCACAAGCTCGACAAGAACCTCAAGTTCGTCAAGAGCAACATGAGGTTTGCAATCCTCCATGCCAAGAGCAACATGAGGCCGATAACCCTCCACGTCAAGGACATCATCATCACCCTCGACCCCAACGCAATGAAAAGCAACGCTACTGTCACACCCAATATGCAACCCTATCCTAAAGGAACTCGAAGGTCCCACCAAGGTTAGAAGTGCATATTGGAGACGCTTTTGCAAGGTGGATATCATTACATTGTACCATTACATAGTAGTTGGGACATAAAAAAGGGCATACAAATGCCACATGAATACAACAACATCATACACAAGAGCATCATCCGACTACGGATGAAACACAAACAGAAACTCACACGAATTCCACCCTGCTAGCCCAGGCTGCCGACCAGGAACCTATCCCCTGAACGAAGAAGAAGTAGAAGAAGATCTCCAAAACAAGCATACATCACTCTCACGTCAGATCATCACATACCTGTACCTGCAACTATTGTTGTAGTTATCTATGAGCCACGAGGACTCAGCAATCCCACTACCATGGGTATCAAGACTAGCAAAGACGGGTATGGAATGGATAAGGGGTGAGGCTACAGCAAGCGACTAAGCAATGTATGGTGGCTAACTTATGAGTACAATAATAAGATGAGAAGCTACACAAACGGTCGCAAACTAGTAATGATCAATAAGTGATCCTGAACTACTTATGTTCAAACATAACCCCACCGTGTTCTCTTCTCGACCCACTCGAAAAGAGACCATCACGGTTACACACGTGGTTGGGTATTTTAATTCGAATTTGGTGTCAAGTTCTCTACAACCATATATTTAAAACTCCCATCTGCCACATAACCGCGGGCACGGCTTTCAAAAGATCAAACCCTGCAGTGGTGTCCCAACTTATCCCATGACAAGCTCACGATCTGCGGAGATAATCCTCCATCGCGGGACATCCGATCAGACTCGCGATCCCGGTGCACAAGACATTTCGACAATGGTAAAACTAATCCAGCAAGACCTCCCGGCGTGATGACACCCTGATAGTAGCCACGTGTGTCTCGTCGCAGGCCACGTCCGGATGGGACATCCTACTAGTAAAACCAGCCCTCAAGTTTTCCCGAGGTGGCCCCGCAGTCTACCCATTTGGGACCAACATAATCAGCACTGGCCCCTCCCTGCTATGTAGAAAATCCTCAGGTTGATGACTCCCTATACCAATTAATTATTTAGTTCAAGTATTATTATGGAAAATGTTAAAACCAATGTTGGGCCTTGCTGGAAGAGTTTTATTCTAAGCGAACTATCAAGAGGGCCCCATACCCCCCATCGTGTTAGGGACGCAAAATCAAGGAACATAACAAGGGTATGACGGTAACTAAGGCGGCAAGAGTGGAACAAAACACCAGGCATAAGGCCGAGCCTTCCACCCTTTACCAAGTATATAGATGCATTAATTAAATAAGAGATATTGTGATATCCCATGATATCCATGTCCCAACATGGAACTACCCGCAACTGCACCTGCAACTAGCAACGCTATAAGAAGGGCTGAGCAAAGCGGTAACATAGCCAAACAACGATTTGCTAGGAAGGGTGAAAAGGTTAGAGGCTATCATGGCAATTTGGGAGGCTTGATAAACAAGTGGTAGGTAGCGCGACATAGTGATAGCATCAAGACAACTAGCATAGCAAAGATAGTAGTGAGGTCCAAGGTGATGGTCATCTTGCCTGAAATCCCGTTAGGAATAAGAACGAGTCCATGAAGAAGACAATCCCACGTAGTCAAACGAATCCTCACAATCGCAACAAAACAGGAACTATCGAGGAGAAGCACAACCAGAAAGAAGCAAACAACATGGTAAACACACAACACATAAACATGGCATGATGCTCAACCAAGGATGATGCATGACGAGACTATATGATTCTACTCATGGCAAGCGATGACGCATACAAGAACATCACATCAAAGCAAGTTTAAATGAGGCTGGAAACAACATATAACAATTCCGGTAAGTCCTCATATGCAGATTTTGAAATTGGTCCAGATCTGAATAAGGTATCATGTTCAAGTTGTCAAACAGGAAGTTAAGTTACACCATGATGATCTACACGAAATTCTAGTCAAGTTACATATAATGTTCATTTAATTCGGAGGTACGGCCTAAAAGATATGAGCAAAACAAGTTAAACATGGCATCATGAAGTTAACAGAAAACTGAAACATAATATAAGAATGTTCATGGCAATGAAAACATATGCTAGATGACATATATAAGGCATCAAATGGCATGGAATGGTATACCATAACATGGACATCAAAACATGTCAACTAAGCATCTCTAGATTATGCATGGATTAATTCGTAGCATCAAGAAAACATAGCAACATGATATGACAGATTCAGACTTAATAGAGCATTAACAGCAAGTAGCCCACTTCACAAGCTTGATGCACTCACAACAGGGCATATGAAAATACAAGGATTGCACCACAGTAAATATGGCATAATTGTTCTCCTAAAACATGTTGTCATGATGCTCAAAATAAAATCACACAAAATGAAATAAAAAAGACAAAATGACAAGTTATAACAGTTTTCAGCAGTAAACATCAGAAAGCACTTCTGCAACATATATTAACATGTCAAGATGCACACTAACATGAATGTAAAGCACGCCAACATGTGGTGCATAAAGAGCAGAACATTTGCATGTCAAGATCATCACCATAGGATCAACAGAGACAAAGTTATACTACTCACAAGACACCTAAATGATGTTAACATACAACAGTTTTCTGCAGTTTATATCACTTAGCAGTTTTGCAACGTAGATTAGGGTATCAAGATGAACAGTAAGATGTATGCAAGCTATTACATGATGTATATCATCAAGAGATGAACATTTTGACATATTATGCATGCAAAACGGAGTAACAAGCATGAAGTTATCACATGTCTAACATGCATATATGATATGAGTTTTTTCCAGACGGCCAAAAATTCGACCTCGGGGAAGTGGATCGGGTCGGTGCAGCGGGTTGGGTCGGACTGGGTGCGGATCAGATCGGGTCCGGGCGTGGGCGACGGGGTGGCCGGATCCAGGGCGGCGGCGGCTGGATCTCGCCGGAGGAGGCGGCGGTGGCGCGACGAGGCGCACTGACGGCGGCGGTGGAGGTGCCGATGATGGAGGGGCGGCGGGCGACAGGCTTGGACGGTGGCGGGGTCGTGCAAGGCGGCGAGCTTGGACGGCAGCGGGCGGAGCGGAACAGGTGCGGGCGACTCCGGGGGAGGGGGGTAGCTCGCCGGCGGGAGGCGAGGCGCGGGTGGCCGGAGGTGGTGTGGGCCGACGATGGGCCTCCAGGGCCACGGTGGCGGGGCGCGGTGGAGAGGCGACGTGACGGATGCTGGTTGGTCCGAGGCGGCGGCTGGATGTGTCCGGCGCTGGTGGACGTGTCCAGCGCGGAGAGGGGAGGTCGATCTAGGGTTAGGGTAGAATTCATCCGCGATTAGAGGAGGGGGAGGCCTTTATATAGGTGGAGGGAGCTAGGAGAGTCCAAATGAGGTGTGGTTTTCTCCCACACGATCGTGATCCAACAACGGAAAGCATGGGGGGGGGTTTAGATGGGCTAGTGGGCTGTTGTGGAGGGGTGCTGGGCTGCAAAGAGAAGGAGGATTTCGCGGTTACACGGTTAACCGTTGGGGCATCAAACGACCTACAAATGGACGAAATGTGACAGGCGGCCTACCGGTGATGTACCAAGGCTACTTGACAAATCTCGGCCATTCCGAGAACCATTTTCTCCCGCTCACGAAACAAGGACTGGGAGGTGCGGCGGGTGGGTGCGAGAGTGTCTGGGCTCAGAACGGATAACGGAGAGAACTGGGAGGACCCGGACGGATGCAAGTTTTGAAAAACATGCTGATGAAATGCACATGATGACATGGCAAAGTGCAACATGCAAGCGAATGACATGGCAACAAGGCGAATAACTGGAAGACACATGGCACATCATTCTCGGGGCGTCCCAACTCTCCTCCACTAACAGAAGATCTCGTCCTGAGATCTTAGGAATGAGATAGAAGAAAAAGAGGAGGAGGTGAAACAAGAGCGCAAGAGAGAAGATGAACAAATTCAAGAGCACTCGGTAGAAAAGAGGAACGAGGATTATGATGACAATGAAAAGCTCAAGGAATAAGATAGACTCTGAAACCACTCCAGGTAAGGTAAGATAGAAAAGGAAGAGACACGGGAGAATTTTGGCAGCACTCTGGCTGAAAATGGAATGAATAGAACATGAACTTCACAAGATGGGATGACACTTGACGAGTCGAACAACTCAATGCCTCCGGAAGAACTGAAATAGTGAAATGAAAAGAACGGATAAGAGAATAACAACTTCCACCACGAATGAATTAGATAGCCTCCTTAGAAGGAAAGATTTAACGGGGTTGCTGAGAAAATCAACAACACAAGAATAAGTTTGTTGTGGACTTATGGAAAATCCTCTCAAAATTTGAGGTGAAATTTTGCCACAACCAAATACTTGAATTGCTGAGAAGAACAAAGAAATGTAAATCTCCACTTCAAAAGAATACGGAGAATTAATTGCACTTCGAGACACAAGAAGAAAAGATACTTGAGCTCCTCCAACAAGAATCTTGACGAACTCTTGAAGAATGAATTAAATCATGAAGAACCACCATGAAGAAGTCCGGTGACAAAAGAGTGAAGAGATAGAATTGAAGGATCAAAAGAATAAGATTAATTCTTGCGGTGATTTAGATGGAGGTTCCGACAAGATGGCCGAGGAAATTTTGAACCCCGAAAAGGAAAAGATGAAAACACTTGGAACTAGAATTTATTCATCAAGAACAAACTCCGAAGGAAGGGATTAATCACTTCGAGGAAATAAGAATAAGATTTATTGTATGCTTATCCTTCATAAAATGAAATTGATGACAAACAACGGATTTTGCATACTAGTTATTCTTGTTGAAAAGGATTAAGGGGGATATAACCCAAAACTTGATAAAGTCTTCATGAAATACCGATAGGATTGGAAAGAATGAATGAATTGATATGACGACAAAGGAAGAGGAATGCTAAAGGAACCAACATAAGAATTCGAAAATGACTGATGAAAGAGAATGAATCACCGGGAAGAACTAGAAGAACAAATATGCTTGAGGAGATTTAAATGCAAAAGAACGAAGAGATAACAAGCTGAAAAAAAGAATACTTGACAGATGCGCCGGGATAATTGGATAACGATAGCTGGAATGTGAGGACGAAGTATTCTTCTGGAATGATGGCCTCCGGTGGAATGAAACGGAAAAAAACTCCCGACGTACTCCGGATGGGGAAGAAAAGAATATCTGACAAACGGAATAATTCGAGAGGATAACATGAAACTAGAACCGCGAATCTTTGGTAGAACAGACAAGATTTAATAGAAACTCTTCTTCGGTCTTCACTTGTAGAGAATGGCGGAGAGAAACACCACCAATATTGTTGAGACACTCTAGAAGAATGAAAAGAGGAAAGGTTGAACCAGCAATGAAAAGAATTTCAAAGCGATCTTGGAGAAGGCATGTGACTGATGGAATCCAATCTTACATCACACTTTGAAAAGAATTGGGAATAGCTCCGGACTAACTAGAAGAGTCAGGTAAGATCCTGGGAAAAGACCTGTGGGTTTGGTCCAACTGAAAATAAACACCATTGATAATGAATGATAGAAGAGCGAATGCACTGGGACAATTGAGGGACTTGAATGAGGTGACAACCTCAAAATAATTGAATGCAAACACGATTCTTCTGAGATGTCTTGAGCACTCTGGAAGGATAAACTGGCGAGAGGCGAACAAGCAAGGGGAAACATCTAAGCCAATGGAAAGAATACGATCAACACCGAAAACTTGAATTGAATCCACCGGAAAGAAAACGAGACGAACAATGACGAAGTTGACGAGAATTCACCGGTTGAGACCATTAAGGAAAGACTGAAGAGGCTCCGCAAGAACGAAATTGATGCTCGAATAGAGACGCAGGCCTCGGGAAGAAAAGGGGTGGGAGGGTAGGAAAACAAAGGCAACTGGGAACAGGGACCTGACGTATAAGTTGAAGAGAAAAAACACTGGTCAAAATAATTGAGGAAAGAATGCAAAGGCTTTGGACGAGTAGGATGGATACTGGATTAGGGACTTCGGCTCCGAGAAGAAAAAGGGTGGGCGGGTGGGAAAAAGAAAACAACTGAGGACGGGGAAACAACTTCGTTGATAAAGAACTGAGGATTGATCTCGTAAGAGACGACGAAGATCGAATGACTCCAAGAGAAGTGCGCCGGATGAAAAGAGTTGACATCGCAACGAGCGAAAACTAACTGCGTGATCCTAAAAAAAATTGAAGGGTAAGAGGAGTAATTCGAAACACCTATGTCAAGATTTCTCACCAGAGCGACGAAGGGGCTGAGGAGTAAAAATAATTCTTACTCTCCAGTATAACTAGACTCCGAAAAAGTTTTCTTCTAGACTCGACAATGGCCAACTACGATCAATCAAGGGGGGATCCTATGGTCGGTCAAGGCTCTGATACCAACTTGTCACGCGCAATATGCGATCCTTTCCTTAAGGAACTCGAAGGTCCTACCAAGGATAGAAGAGCATATTGGAGACGCTTTTGCAAGGTGGATATCATTACATCGTACCATTACATAATAGTTGGGGATACATAAAAAGGGCATACAAATGCCACATGAATACAACAACATCATACACAAGAGCAACATCCGACTACGGATGAAAAACAAACCGAAACTCAAACGACATCCACCCTGCTAGCCCAGGCTGCCGACGAGGAACCTATCCCCTGAACAAAGAAGAAGCAGAAGAAGAACTCCAAAACAAGCATAAATCGCTCTCACGTCAGATCATCGCATACCTGTACCTGCAACTGTTGTTGTAGTAATCTGTGGGCCACGAGGACTCACCAATCCCATTACCATGGGTATCAGGACTAGCAAAGCTTAATGGGTATGGAATGGATAAGGGGTGAGGCTGCAGCAAGTGACTAAGCAATGTATGGTGGCTAACTTACGAATACAAGAATAAGATGAGAAGCTACGCAGACGGCCGCAAACTAGTAATGATCAATAAGTGATCCTAAACTACTTACATTCAAACATAACCCCAGCATGTTCTCTTCTCGACCCAATCGAAAAGAGACCATCACGGTTACACACGTGGTTGGGTATTTTAATTCGAATCCGGTGTCAAGTTCTCTACAACCGGATATTAAAAACTCCCATCTGCCACATAACCGCGGGCATGGCTTTCGAAAGATCAAACCATGTAGGGATGTCCCAACTTAGCCCATGACAAGCTCACGATCCGTGGAGACAGTCTTCCAGCGCGGGACATCCGACCAGACTCGGGATCTCGATGCACAAGACATTTCGACAATGGTAAAACTAATCCAGCAAGACCTCCCGACGTGCCGACACCCTGATAGCAGCCGCGCGTATCTCATCTCAGGCTACGTCCGGATGGGACATCCGACGAGTAAAACCAGCCCTCAAGTTTCCCTGAGGTGGACCCACAGTCTACCCGTTTGGGACCAACACCATCAGTTCTGGCCCCTCGGTGCTATGTAGAAAATCCTCGGGTGCATGACGCCCTATGCCAATTAATTATTTAGTTCAATTATTATTATTGCAAATGTTAAAACCAATGTTCGGCCTTGCTGGAAGTGTTTTATTCAATGCGAACTGTCAAGAAGGACCCATACCCCTCATCGTGTTAGGGACGCAAAATCAAGGAACATAACACCGGTATGACGGAAAGTAGGGCGACAAGAGTGGAACAAAACACCAGGCATAAGGCCGAGCCTTCCAACCTTTACCAAGTATATAAATGCATTAATTAAATAAGAGATATTGTGATATCCCATGATATCCATGTCCCAACATGGAACAACCTGCAACTAGCAACGAAATAAGAAGGGTTGAGCAAAGCGGTAACATAGCCAAACAAGGGTTTGCTAGGAAGGGTGAAAAGGTTAGAGGCTATCATGACAATTTGGGAGGCTTGATAAACAAGTGGTAGGTAGCGCGACATAGCGATAGCATCGAGACAACTAGCATAGCAAAGATAGTAGTGAGATCCAAGGTGACGGTCGCTGGAAACAACATATAACAATTCCGGTAATTCCTCATATGCAGATTTTGAAATTGGTCCAGATCTGAATAACACATCATGTTCAAGTTGTTAAACAGCAAGTTAAGTTACACCATGATGATCTACATGAAATTCTAAATATAAAGTTCATTTAATTCGGAGCTATGGCCTAGAAGATATGAGCAAAACAAGTTAAACATGGCATCATGAAGTTAACAGAAAACTGGAACATAATATTCGCATCATCATGGCAATGAAAACATATGCTATAGGACATATATAAGGCAACAAATGGCATGGAATGATATACCATAACATGGACATCAAAACATGTCAACTAAGCATCTCTAGATTATACATGGATTAATTGGTAGCATCAAAAAAACATAGCAACATGATATGACAGATTCAGACTTAACAGAACATTAACAACAAGTAGCCCACTTCACAAGCTGGATGCACTCACAACAGGGAATATCAAAATAATGGATTGCACCATAGTAAAGATGGCATAATTATGCTCCTATAACATGTTGTCATGACGCTCAAAAGAAAATCACACAAAAAGATATAAAAAAAGACACAATGACTAGTTATAACAGTTTTTAGCAGTTAACATCAGCAAGCACTTTTGCAACAGATATTAACATGTGAAGATGCACCCTAACATGAATGCAAAGCATGCCAGCTCGTGCAGCATAAAGAGTGGAACATTTGAATATCAATATCATCACCATAGGATCCACAGGGACAAAGTTATAGCACTCACAAGACACCTAAATGATGTTAACATGCAGCAGTTTTCAGCAGTTAATATCACTTAGCTGTTTTGCAATGAATATTAGGGAATCTAGATGAACAGTAACATGCATGCAAGCTACTCAATCGTGTATATCATCAAGAGATGAACGTTTTGACATATTATGCACGCAAAATGGAGTAACAAGCATGAAGTTATCACAAGTCTAAATGCATATATGATATGAGCTTTTTCCAGACTTCGCCAAAAATTTGACCTCTGGGAAGTGGATCGGGTCGGTGCAGCGGGTCGGGTCAGACCGGGCGCGGATTGGGTCGGGTCCGGGCGCGGGCGACGGGGTGACTGGATCCAGAGCGGCGGCGGCCGGATCTCGCCGGAGGAGGTGGTGGTGGCGCAACGAGGCGCACTGGCGGCGGGCGGTGGAGGCGCCAAGAGGCGGGCGGCGGCACGACGGGCTTGGACGGTGGTGGGGTCGCAGGCGGCGAGCTTGGACGGCGGTGGGCGGAGCGGAACAGTGCAGTGACTCGGGGAGGGAGCTCACCAATGGAGGCGAGGCGCGGTGCGGAGGAGCCCGTGGGAGGCGACGGCGCGGCGAACGGGCCGGAGGGCCCGCGATGGGCCTCGTGGCTGCGCGGTGGGCGCGGTGGAAAGGCGACGTGGCGGGCGCTTGTTGGTCCGGGGCGGCGGCTGGACGCGTCCGGCGCCGGCGGACGTGTCCGGCACGGAGAGGGGAGGTGGATCTAGGGTTAGGGTAGGATTCATCCGTGATTAGAGGAGGGGGAGGCCTTTATATAGGTAGAGGGAGCTAGGAGAGTCCAAATGATGTGTGGTTTTCGCCCACACGATTGTGATCCAATGACCGAAAGCATGGAGGGGGTTTAGTTGGGCTAGCGGGCTGTTGTAGAGGGGTGCTGGGCTGCAAAGAGAAGGGGGTTTCGCGGTTACACGGTTAACCGTTGGGGCATCAAATGACCTCCAAATGGAACAAAATTTGACACGCGGCCTACCGACGATGTACCAAGGCCACTCGACAAATCTCAGCCATTCCAAGAACCATTTTCTCCCACTCAAGAAACGAGGACTGGGAGGTGCAGTGGATGCGTGCGAGTGTGTCTGGGCTCAGAACGGACAATGGAGAGAGATGGAGGACCCGGACGGATGCAAGTTTTGAAAAAACATGTTGATGAAATGCACATGATGACATGGCAAAGTGCAACATGCAAGCGAATGACATGGCAATGACGGCGAATAACTAGAAGACACCTGACGCATCATTCTTGGGGCGTCACAACTCTCCTCCACTAACAAAAGATCTCATCATGAGATCTTAGTGACGAGACGGAAGAAAAAGAGGAAGAGGTGAAACAAGAGCGCAAGAGAGAAGATGAACAAAGTCAAGAGCACTCGGTAGAAAAGAGGAACGAGGATTATGATGACAATCAAAAGCTCAAGGAATAATATAGACTCTGAAACCACTCCTGTTAAGGCAAGATAGAAAAGAAAGAGACACAAAGAATTTCGGCAGCACTCCGGGTGAAAATGGAATGAAGAAAACATGAACTTCACAAGATGGGATGACACTTGATGAGTCGAACAACGCAATGCCTCCAGAAGAACTGAAATGGTGAAATGAAAAGAATGGATAAGAGAACAACAACTTCCACCACGAATGAACAAGATAGCCTCTTTAGAAGGAAAGATTTGATGGGGTTGCTGAGAAAATCAACAACACATGAATAAGTTTGTTGTGGAGTTACAGAAAATCCTCTCAAAATTCGAGGTGAAATTTTGCCACAACCAAATACTTGAATAGCTGAGAAGAACAAAGAAATGCAAAACTCCACTTCAAAAGAATACGGAGAATTAATTGCACTTCGAGATGCAAGAAGAAAAGATACTTGAGCTCCTCCAACAAGAATCTTGACGAACCCTTGAAGAATGAACTAAATCATGAAGAAATACCATGAAGAACTCCGGTGACCAAAGGATGAAGAGATAGAAGTGAAGGATCAAAAGAATAGGATTAGGCCTTGCGATGATTTAGGTGGAGGTTCTGATGAGATGGCCGAGGAAATTGTGAACCCCAGAAAAGAAAAGATCAAAACACTTGGAACTAGAATTTATTCATCAAGAACAAACTCTGAAGGAAGGGATTAATTACTTCGAGGAAATAAGAGTATGATTTATTGTATGCCTATCCTTAATCAAATAAAATGATGACAAGCAACGAATTTTGCATACTACTTATTCTCGTTGAAAAGGATTAAGGGGGATGAGGGAGTCCTGGACTAGGGGGTGTCCGGATAGCCGGACTATCATCATCGGCCGGACTCTAAGACTATGAAGATACAAGATTGAAGACTTCGTCCCGTGTCCGGATGGGACTTTCCTTGGCGTGGAAGGCAAGCTTGGCGATACGGATATGTAGATCTCCTACCATTGTAACCGACTCTGTGTAACCCTAGCCCTCTCCGGTGTCTACATAAATCGGAGGGTTTTAGTCCGTAGGACGAACAACCATTACAACAATCATATCATAGGCTAGCTTCTAGGGTTTAGCCTCCTTGATCTCGTGGTAGATCCACTCTTGTACTACCCATATCATCAATATTAATCAAGCAGGAGTACGGTTTTACCTCCATCGAGAGGGCCCGAACCTGGGTAAAAACATCGTGTCCCTTGTCTCCTGTTACCATCCGCCTAGACACACAGTTCGGGACCCCCTACCCGAGATCCGCCGGTTTTGACACTGACATTGGTGCTTTCATTGAGAGTTCCTCTATGCCGTCACCGATAGGAAGGATGCCTCTTCCCGCCTTTAAAGACGGTATCTTCGCCAAAGGAGCCTTGGCCGCCGGCCAAACTATCCGGCTGGGTGGCTTTCTCATGACCGCCTGTTCGGCCACCGCTTCGACGATGACCTCTCGGGTCATCAAAAGCAATCTTCACGTCAACTCAGAATTCGCCGAGCAGCTGGATCCAATGGAGCTCTCGTCCGTGAACGAGCTCTTGGATCGCATTGCCGCCCTGGGAGTCGCTACAGACTACAATCAGATTGGGCTTAAAACCGATCTGAGAGAGATTAACTCTCCCCAGGTTACCCACCATGTTGCGGTGGTAGAGGAACAACGCGGCGACTCTTCTCCTGTATTGAAAACTAGTCATGTCCGGGCTCCTGAACCCTCCATGCCGGATTCCCGCCAAGGGCGGACTTGATCAAGCATCGAACCTAAAGTCGCATCGGACTAGACTCGCTTGGACAACGCCCAGCAATCCAAGCTTCCAAATTGAAACTTCTCGCCTCGAGCCTCGCGATGGGTAGGGTTCCGACTAATCCCACCCACCCACCCGCACATATGCGATCTATCTCAAATCCGCAAGAGCCCGCTGAAACAAAGACATCATTATCGGGCCGATTCCTCTTGGTTATGGACAGGATAAAGGACCTCCGAGAGGAAAACGCAATTTCAATTTTTGCAATAATTGCACGGACGAGGAATCTTGAACGTCGTCGACCGTCGTGAAATTACACGCCACGACCGGCATCCATAGTACGAAAGTATTGTGCGATGGAGGGTTTCCGGAAAACCGAAACTAAGTTTTGGGACAATCCGGCCCCGAATACAACCCTAGTCCGTAATAAAAGGGTGCATCACACTCGTGCACGTGTACAAAACCAAAAAGAAAAAACCCCATAAAGGGCACGGAACCGTCTCGAGGGATGGCTCAATGGACCTGTAAAATTCACAAGATGTATACGCCACCCCAACACATAGCCTTCAAGCATGTTGGATATCGCGGCAGTGGCCAAAAGTGGCGAGGAGCTTCTAGCCCCGGAAAATCACTCCAACAGTACCAGTACGGTGTCAACAGTCTTCGAGACTTTCGCATCAAATAATATGCGAAAACGAACAATCCGCAGCCTCGCCGAAGTCTACCAAGTAGCAACAACAAATCCATGGAGCGACACGGCCATCACCTTCAACGCTAGCGATTTAACCTAAATTCCGAACAGCTCGAGCACCAAACCGATTGGTCCTCAAATCCAATAGTGGACGGCTTTCATCTTACCAAGGTACTCATGGATGGCGGCAGCGGACTAAACCTCATCTATGAGGAAACTCTTCAAAAAATGGAAATAGACTGGAGCCACATTGAGCGAAGCAGCACAACTTTTAGAGGAATAATCCCTAGCTGGGAAGCGCGCTGCACAGGAAAAATCACACTTGATGTGGTGTTCGGCTCGCCAGACAATTACAGCTCCGAAGAGGTCACGTTCTAAGTGGCCCCGTTCAGCAACGGATATCACGCTATATTAGGATGAGAGGCATTCACAATTTTTCAAGCCATACCCCATTACGGGTAAATGAAGCTCAAGATGCATGGGCCCGGCGGAATAATCACTCTCGTTAGTGATCTGGACATAGCACTCCGCGCCGAAAACAAGACAGCCGCATTAGCCCTGGAGGCACTATCCGAAGCCCTAGCGGCGGAGGAACTCACTGCGCTACGCTCTACGGTGAATAGGGACGATGTGATACTCGATAAGAGATCCAAGTCCACCTCCTTTAAACCAGCGGATGAAATAGTCAAATTCCAGGTCCATCCAATGGACCCAACAAAGAAGGCCTCCATCGGGGCATAGTTGAACCCTAATGTAGATGCCGCACTGCGAGAATTCCTTCGAAAATTGGGACATCTTTGCTCGCACCCTTCGATATGCCAGAATCCCACGCAGATTGGCGTAACACAGCCTAAACATCCTAAAAGGATTCAAGCCACCAAACAGGCTCTTCGGCGATTTTCGAACCCAAAAGACAGCAATGGGAGAAGAGCTAGCCAAACCATCGGAAGCCGGATTCATCATAGACATCAAACATCCGGATCGGCTAGCAAACCCGTAATGGTACCAAAGAAGGACAAATCACGCGCCTATGCGCCGATTTTAAAGACCTCAACAAGGCTCGCCTAAAGGATCCTTTTCCTTCCCCGCATCGACCAAATAATCGATGCTACTGCAGGGCACGATTCATTGTGCTTCCTTGACGCATACTCCGGCTTCCATCAAATCAAGATGGCGGAGGCGGACCAAGCCGCAACGGCATTCATTACTCCATATGGACCATTCGCTTCAACACGATACCCTTCGACTCAAAACGCCGCAAGCAACATATCGGCGCATGATTCGTATATGTCCGCTACCCAGATCAGCAAAACAGTAGAGGCATACATAGACGACGTAGTCGTCAAAACCAGACACATCGAGACTATAGTAGACGAATTGAGGCTCACATTCGACAACCTCCGAGCATATGACATTAAGCTGAATCCGAAAAAATGCGTTTTCAGCGTACCGGCCGGAAAGCTCCTGGACTTCATTGTATCCGGTAGAGGAATTGAAGCAAACCCAACCAAGATCCGAGCTCAGTCACAGCTGGATATTCCAAAAGACCTCAAACAAATACAAAATTGATCGATGCATGGCGGTTTAAGCCGCTTTATCTCCGCTTGGGAGAAAAGGCATTGCCCTCTATCGCCTCCTCAGCGCATCAACACTTCGAGTGGACGGATGCCGCCACCGCCGACTCGAAGAAATAAAAGCCATATTGGCAACAAATCCGTCCTGGCTGCGCCTAACCTGGCAAACCAATGTTGTTATACATCGCGGCAACACATCAAGTTGTAAGCGTGGTACTCGTCGTCGAACGAGAAACAGAAGGGCATAAATTCCCTCTTCAAAAACCAGTGTACTACATATCCCCTATCTTAACTCCCTGCAAGTCCCGTTACCCGCACTATCAAAAGATAGCGTACGCGGTGTTCATGGCATCTCGGAAGCTCCGGCACTACTTTCAAGAGTGTTCGATAATAGTGGCCTCCGAAGTGCCCCTCAACGACATCATAAACAACCGCGACGCGACGGGCAGGATTGCAAAATGGGCCGTTGAGCTCTTACCATTTGATATAACTTACAAACCTCGGCGAGCTATAAAGTCGCAAGTCTTGGCCGACTTTGTCGCTGAATGGATCAAGTCAACTCCCTAAAGAGTACGGCGCATACTCCAATTGGACTATGCATTTCGACGGCTCCAAAATGTTGGCCAGCTTGGGGGCTGGCATCGTATTGACGTCCCCAACCGGGGACACGGTCCAATACGTACTTCAGATAATGTACACGGACTCCAACAATGCAGCCGAATACGAGGCCCTCCTACATGGCCTCCGGATGGCAATCTCCATGGGCATTCAACGCCTAGAGGTGCGCGGGATTCAAACCTTGCAATATCCCAAGTAAAGGGAGACTTTGACGCCAAGGATCCGAAAATGGAGCCTATCGTAACGCTGTCCTAAAAATGTCAGCTCGGTTCGAAGGACTCAAATTCCACCACGTAGCCCGGGATAATAACCAAGCAGCTGACGTATTGGCACGCATCGGCGCGAAACGCGACGCTGTCCCTCCAAACATCTTCCTGGAACGACTCTTTAAGCGTTCCGTACTATGGGAAGAGGAGTCCGGAAATAACAACCCGGAAGCAGCCGCACCACCCAACAGAGAACAATCTGACAAAATCGGCGACTCAGCCAGTGAAATAACACCTTCAAATTTCACGAAATAATGGCAGTAATCGCCCGGTAGACAGAGCCATTCCTAGCCTACTTACTTAGGCAGGAACTTCCCGAAGCCCAAAATGAGGCCCGCTGCATAGTTCGGCGATCTAAAGCCTACAAGGTCCACGAGGGAGAGCTCTATAAGAAAAGCACAACCGGAGTCCTTCAAAGGTGTATCTCCGAAGAGGAAGGGCGAAACCTTCTGGCTGAAATTCATGTCGGACTAGGCGGACACCACGCCGCAGCTCGGGCCCTTGTAGGCAAGGCATTCCGTACAGGATTTTATTGGCCGACGGCCCGGGCAGATGCTCATGACTTAGTCCAAAGATGCGTCGGTTGTCAGCTCTTTTCTAATCAGAGCCATATGCCACCCACCACCCTCAAAACTATACCCATCACCTGGTCGTTCACGGTCTGGGGGCTTGACATGGTTGGACCCCTTAAAGGGGGAACCCACAAGCAAAAGTACCTATTGGTCATGGTGGACAAATTCACCAAATGGATAGAGGCCAAGCCGCTTAAAACCGCAGTCCGACCAGTGATAGACTTCATATCCGGGTAGTACATCGTTATGGCGCCCCCATAGCATCATTACCAATAACGCACGAACTTCACGGCCGACGAGGTTAAATTATGGTGCAAAAATATGGGCATTAAGCTCGATTACGCTCGCCTATCATCCTCAAACCAACGGTCAAGTGGAACGAGCAAATGGTCTAATAATGAGCGGCATCAAACCCGGATTAGTGCGGTCCCTTACGGAATCTAATACGACCGGGTAGAGGATCTTGACTCAGACTGGGGCTGCGGACAACGCCCAACCGTATTTCACCGGATTCACACCATTTTTCATTGTATACGGCGCAGAGGCAGTTTTGCCCTGCGACATCATTCATGACTCACCTCGCGTGCGCATGTACGAAGAAAGAGAAGCTGAGCTGGATCGGAAGGACAGCTTGGACGCATTAGAGGAAGAACGCGACGTGGCAAAGGCTCGTTCCGCATTCTATCAGCAGCAGGCTCGAAGATATCAAAGTAGAGAAGTACGGGCTAAAACTTATAATGTTGGCGAACTAGTTCTACGCCTGCCGGACAAGAAAAAGGACAAGCTCAAGCCCAAATGGGAAGGCCCTTTCATTATCGATCAAGTCCTGACCGGCGGGGCGTACTGCCTGCGAAATGCATCGGACAACCAACTCGAGCCGAACCCATGGAACGCAGCCCGCCTCCGAAGATTCTACGCCTAGCGCCGGACTAAGAGTTCGTCTCCTTCCTCCGTCCAAATTTTTACACTTCAGCTGTCTTTCCTTTCTCTCTTTTCTCTCACCTTTTTCATAAAAGCCCTTAAAGGCCTACTTGCGCATTCTTCGCACACACTTGATGTGCTATCCGCACTCATTATACCTGGGGGCTTCTTTAAAAGAAGCTTACTTATACGAGCTTCATGCCCAGCACATGTGTCAAACTTCCACATGTACCTTTTATTCACCATTATATGCATCAATATGACTTAAGTTTTGGCCAAGCTGGGTTGCCTTGCTCCTGTGCTTACCCCTACGTTCCCGATTGTTCGACTAGGAGGTAAAGGGAGCAGCTCTGCGATTGTTACTGCCGGGTCAGCCGGATGTGTACCTCACACTGGGTGAAGCCGAAAGCTAGCGTTCTTAAGGGAATATTCGGTCGGTGACTTGAAAGATGATTTTTTACCTACTTATTTATCTGCCCCCAAATGTTTTCTTGCTCTTTTCGCAGTCCAGACATGCACTTTAGGGCATGCCTCCTAGGGAAAGGAACCCTTAACGGAACTATTCTCCCTGGAAGATGTTTCTTACTAACCATGTAATATAACATAACTAGTTGGGCACTTGTCTGATAAAGCACTAATGACCCCTACGCCTAGTCTCCATGCATGCCCCGGTTTTCTTTAACCGAGAAGGTATTCAGACACACTCCGGACTTTAGGGTCCCGAGGTTGAAGCGAAAAGGTCGGCAAAGACAAACGATCTACAATCCGGCTAGAAGGCATTTTACATGTCATTTCCAATACATTGTCAAATCAACTAACTGTACTCCTCCTCAATCCCGTCTAACAGGCTGTCTAATTTACATCCGTTAGAATATTTAGCGCCAACTCTACTTGGCCGCACACTAAGCTCACAGGATCTCCTTCCCATCGGGCCCCACAGTCCGACCTCGCCATGTGGTTGGGATCCGCCTTCTTGTACCGCTGCCTTCACCATGGCTCAGCCTCCACGGCACCTTGGCGGCAGCCGATATCTTCCATAAACGGAAGCGCTACCAAGCGCTCAAGCTTCTCCGCAAGCTCTCCAAGGCCCTCAGGTAGGGAGAGGGACGGCCATAAGGCCTGGACGACGCTGCTCATCGCCTGCCGAGCACGTTTGAGCAGTTGCACCAGCTTGGGAAGTTGATCACCCGTTGAGACTGGCATCTCCTCCGCAGGGCGACCTGTGAGCACACCCTGAGACATATTTACATAATTGACTTCCTCGCCAACTCTTCTTTTCAAAGGAGTCCGCCAAGCACTTACTATAGATGTCGTGACGAAGCCGCTGATTATCCTTCACGGTTGCATACGGCTCGCCCGAACACCTTTCAGCTCTTCTCCAAGCTGAGTGTGGGCATCCCGAGTTTGTTCCTTTCTTGCTGCACCTTCAGAGCACCTCTCGCCGCCTTCACCGGCGAGTAGTTGTTGCTTGTCCGATCCATCCCCGCACCATCTACAATATCATTGTCGACTTACACGCACGCCGCACAATCGATTATCTTTTGAACTAATGTGTTACCGGAGGGGTCTCGTGTTTACTTTGCGGCAGCGAAAAGCGGCCTCAAGTTGGGCCTTGCACTCTTGTAGCTCCCCGGACAATTGGGTATTCTTCTCTCAGAAGATCCTCGCATATCAAATAATCCTTAAATCAATTACTCTAACTACTTTAAGTCTCGGGGCTACCGCATATACAACTATTAAAATCTCTTACCAGATGTCTTTTACATATTGCTCGCGGCTCGTTAAACCATCTTGAGCAGCACGGAGGTGCGCTTCTCCCGCGTTCAAGGCATTCAACGCCTCTGGGGAGAAACACGCGTCACACAGAACTGTCCGGCGACGCCTATGATTCATGGCGCTGTCCACCTCAGACCTGGTGGCGGACAGCCGGTCGGCATCCTCCACTGGAGGAGAATCCGCCCGCTTTGCGCCGCCTCCCCTCTCGACCAGGTGTTGGAGCTCAAGGGCGGAGGCTTGGTTGGCAACCCCTCCGGACACAGTCCGGCGAGTGCTCTTTCTCCTGGAAAGGTCATGAGCGTTAATACACCTCCTTGGAATCCTTTTCCTAAAATAACAGTCGCGAGCCATATCGTTGCGGTGATGTTTCGATCCGCGCCGCACTCCTCTTCCGCCTGCTGGGCCGGACTGACCCTTGTTGGCCAGCTGCCGTGGGCTCGGCTTCCTGCCTTGAAGGCACCTCCTGCGAGACACCATTGTATACGGTGGTCAGAAATGCGCAAGGACGAAATAATGGTGTCAGGACTTCGGTCACCTGGGGAGCCGGAGATAGGCCGGGGTAGTCAGCCATAATGGCGACTAGAGCTTTGTCCATGCTGAGTTGGTGGAACACCCCGTCGATTAGCTCCACCTTTATGTCCGGATCCTCTTCGGAGGTCAGATCAAGGGATCTTCCAGGATCCTCGGGCTGTGGAGCCGGACTAGGCATGGGTCGGATAAATAAAATGTCCGCTTACCCAGCGCCGAGGGTTATTCATGGAGAACCCATTCAATGGGCTCGTCTGGAGGAAGTCCTCCTTCTCCCCCTTGTACAGGCCGGATAGAATCTTCACCAGATCTTCGGCCGATTCTGGCCCTTTGTGGCCATGAAGGGTGGCATCATTTTCCCCGTTGAAATCCCACATGGGGTGGCCCCTGTATTGCAGTGGTTGCACCCCCCGCATTATGCACGTGGCCATGACTCCAATCATGGTCAATCCGGAATGGGCCAACAACCTTATCCGACCCATCAAATAATGGACGCCCTTGTCTTCCTCCAGTTGAGGGCTCCGCGGGCGCCAACTTAGGCGTTTCTTCAGAGGAGCCTTGCTGAACTCCGGGAGGCCGATCCGAACTGGGTCCTGCAGTGGAGAGTCTTCTATGTAAAACCATTCCGAAGGCCAGTCTTCGGACGCCTTCTTTGGGGTTCCGGATGGATATCCGGTCCCGGCGATGCGCCATATTTCGGCACCGCCCACTTGATGTATTGACCCCTCGTGAGAGCGGGGTACGAGGAAGAATAGCCTCTTCCATAGTGCAAAATGGGGCTCGATGCCCAAGAATAGCTCGCAAAGAGCTACGAAACCCGCGATGTGCAGAACAGAGGCGGGCGTAAGGTGATGGAGTTGGAGTCCATAGAACTCTAGAAGCCCGCGGAGGAACGGATGCAGGGGAAATCCGAGCCCCCTTATTAGATAGGGGACGAAGCACACCCGCTCTCCTTTAGTGGGACTAGGGGTGTCCTCTGCTTGCTTCCCGCCTTTGTAGGTGGCCAGCCCGGCTCGAATCGGGACCATAAAGGCCGGAGGAAGATATCCCTCCGCTTGAAGCTTCACCAGCTCGTTTTGCGGAACCGAGCATCTCCTCCAATCTCCTGGCGGAGGGCTGGGAGCGCGAGAAGAGGATCCGCGTCGACGGTCCATGATGGAATGGGTTTTCGGTCAGAAGCGCTCCGATGAGTACTCGCGGAAGAAGGATGGTGTGATTTGGATCTGGATTCTTATCTCTCTTATAGGCAGATTACTTGCGCAGCTAGGGGGTAAAACATAAAAGGTACCCTGGCTTTTCGCATTCGTGCAACGTGTGGAAGAAGGCCATTATTGGGCGTGGAAGCCAAGGAGCGCAACATTTATAAGGGAGCCGGACACTATCCGGCAAGCACATGGAATTTGAAGGAGAACCCGCCTTGCAACGCCGAAGACTATATATGCGCTGGACTCGTCGTCGTTGAAGCCTGATTCGGGGGCTACTGAGGGAGTCCTGGACTAGGGGGTGTCCGGATAGTTGGACTATCATCATCGGCCGGACTCTAAGACTATGAAGATACAAGATTGAAGACTTCATACCGTGTCCGGATGGGACTTTCCTTGGCGTGGAAGGCAAGCTTGGCGATAGGGATATGTAGATCTCCTACCATTGTAACCGACTGTAAACCCTAGCCCTCTCCGGTGTCTATATAAACCGGAGGGTTTTAGTCCGTGGGACTAACAACCATTACAACAATCATACCATAGGCTAGCTTCTAGGGTTTAGCCTCCTTGATCTCATGGTAGATCCACTTTGTACTACCCATATCATCAATATTAATCAAGCAGTGTAGGGTTTTACCTCCATCGAGAGGGCCCAACTCAGGTAAAACATCGTGTCCCTTGTCTCCTGTTACCATCCGCCTAGACGCATAGTTCGGGACCCCCTACCCGAGATCCGCCGGTTTTGACACCAACAGGGGATATAACCCAAAACTTGATAAAGTCTTCATGAACCACCGGTAGGATTGGAAATAATGAATGAATTGATATGATGACAAAGGAAGAGGAATGCTGAAGGAACCACCATAAGAATTTGAAAATGACTGATGAAAGAGAATGAATCTCTGGGAAGAATTAGAAGAACAAATATGCTTGAGGAGATTTAAATGCAAAAGAACGAAGAGATAACGAGCTGAAAAAAAGAATACTTGACAGATGCGCAGGGATAATTGGATAACGATAGCTGGAATGTGAGGACGAAGAATTCTTCTAGAATGCTGGCCTCCGGTGGAATGAAACAGAAAACAACTCCTGACATACTGTGGATGGATAAGAAAAGAATATCTGACAAACAGAATAATTCGAGAGGATAACATGAAACTAGAATCGCGAATCTTTGGTAGAACGGACAAGATTTAAGAGAAACTCTTCTTCGGTCTTCACTTGTAGAGAATGGTGGCGAGAAACACCACTAGAATTATTGAGACACTCCGAAAGAATGAAAAGAGGAAAGGTCGAACCAGCAATGAAAAAGAATTTGAAAGCGATCTTGGAGAAGGCATGTGACTGATGGAATCCAACCTGACATCACACTTTGAAAAGAATTGGGAATAGCTCGGGAATAATTAGAAGAGTCAGGTAAGATCCTGGGAAAAGACCTGTGGGTTTGGGCCAACTGAAAAGAAACACCATTGAGAATGAATGATAGAAGAGCAAATGCGCCGGAACAATTGAGGGACTTGAATGAGGTGACAACCTCAAAATAATTGAATGCAAACACGAATCTTCTGAGATGTATTGAGCACTCTGGAAGGATAAACTGGCGAGAGGCAAACGAGCAAGGGGAGACATCTAAGCCAAGGCAATAAATATGATCGACGCCGAAAACTTGAATTCAATCCACCAGAAATAAAACAAGATGAACAATGATGAATTTGACGAGAATTCACCGGTTGAGACCATTGAGGAAAGACTGAAGAGGCTCTGCAAGAACAAAATTGATGCTCGAATAGAGACGCAGACTCCGGGAAGAAAAGGGGTGGGAGGGCAGGAAAACAAAGGCAACTGGTGAGGGAGTCCGGAACTACGGGGCATCCGGACAGCCGGACTGTGTACAACATCCGGACTATTGAAGCGTGAAGATACAAGACCCAAGACTTCGGCCCGTGTCCGGATGGAACTCTCCTTGGCGTGGAAGGCAAGACTGACGATCCACATATTGTGTTTCCTTCCTTGTAACCGACTCCATGTAAACCCTAGCCCTCTCCGGTGTCTATATAAACCAGAGAGGTTTGTCCTTCGAAGGCCGATCACAATTCCAATCATACCATCATAGGCTAGCTTCTAGGGTTTAGCCTCTACGATCTCGTGGTAGATCTACTCTTGTACTACCCATATCTTCAATATTAATCAAGCAGGAAGTAGGGTTTTACCTTCATCGAGAGGGCCCGAACCTGGGTAAACACCTGTGTCCCTTGCTTCCTGTTACCATCAGCCTTAACGCACATATCGGGACCCCCTACCCGAGATCCACCGGTTTTGACACCGACATTGGTGCTTTCATTGAGAGTTCCTCTATGTCGTCGCTACAGGGCTTGATGGCGCCTCCAATCGTCAACAACGGGGTCCAGGGCGAGACTTTTCTCCCCGGACAGATCTTCGTGTTCAGCGGCTTCGCACTGCAGGCCAATTCGCTTGGCCATCTGGAGCAGATCGACAGCTATGCCCCCGGCCACCAGGTCAGATTCAGAAACTTGAACTACACAGCGAATATTCGCGGAGACTTGATCCTCGACGGATTCGGGCCTGCGCCAGGAGCACCGAACAGTCACGATGAGCACGGCTTAGACCCTGTCAGACGATGCTCGGGATATCACCCCGGCAGAAGCCTCGAATCTAAATCCGAAATAGGTTGCGTTGCCTAAGGACGAAGGGCTGGACCCCGCCCGCGGACCGTACCCTCATCAGCGATGGAGCCGAACACAGGCCTCACTTCTCAGGAAGCCTGTGACTCTGAACCCCCGGATTCGTATCCGGTTGTCAGTCTGCGCGTTCCCGAGCCCGCCGAGCCTGGTTGGGCTCCGGTAATGGAGTTCACCGCAGGACATCTTTTCAAAGACTCGCCCTTTGGCGACATGTGAACTCATCAAGTATCTCTTTTGTCGAGGCTCGGGCCGAACTATGTCCGCTTGAGGGAAGCAAAGCGATGAGGAATTCGTTGCCCACCCACCACCCATTTCATTGCCACGGTCGATGATTTAACCGACGTGCTTGACTTCCACTCTGAAGACATCGATAGTATGGACGACGATGCAGGAGAATTACAGGAGCCACCACCCACAGGGCGGTGGACGACCACCTCTTCATATGATATATATATATATGGTGGACACTCCGAAGGGAACCAATGGCGACGAGGCAACAGAAGATAACCCCTCAGGAAGAAAAGCAAAGCAAGGGCGTCGTCAGCGCCGCCCCAAGCCCCGCCACAGCAATACCGACCCCGGATACGAAAGAAATCCGGATGGCGCCGAAGAGGAATATAACCCTGACCAGCCCGCCTTTGAGCAGTCCGAACAAGAAGATGAGCAGGTCATCCTAGAAGAACAGGCGTCGGGCGGATACCCGGAGGAGGACAACTACATGCGCCCCTCCGAAGACGAGATTAGCCTCGGCGACGACGAGTTCGGCATGCCTGAGGATCCCGTGGCGCAGGAGCGCTTCAAGCGTCGGCTTATAGCCACTGCGAGGAGCCTGATAAAGAAGCAGCGGCAACTCCAAGCTAATCAAGACATGCTCACAGACAGATGGACTGAAGTCCTGGCAGCCGAGGTATACGGACTCGAGCGCCAAATGGCTGACCGGCCACCCCGTGGCCGGGATAAAACGAGATATCAGCCCGAATACCAGCCCGCACCCCCACGCCGATATACTACGGCCCAGGGCAACCGGCAAGACCTGCAAGTTATTCTGGAAAACAAAGCAGGACAGCCAAGATCGATCTACGGATCGCGGGGTCGCGCCCTAGCATGCGACGATGACTGTCACACGGGATACATTATCAACAAGTCTGGCCGGGCCGAACACAGCAACCCAGACCAATTCGAACTGCGCAGCCACATAACCTGGCATAGAGGCGCCAGACACCCCTCTCGCTTCACCGACGGTGATGGATCATGAATTCCTAGAAGGGTTTAAACCCGTAAACATCGAATCATACGATGGCACAACAGACCCCGCAGTATGGATCGAAGATTTCCTTCTCCACATTCCATTGGCCCGCGGAGATGATCTACACGCCATCAAGTATCTTTCCCTTAAGCTCAAAGGACCAGCCCGACACTGGCTAAACAGCCTGCCAGCAAATTCCATTGGCAGTTGGGAAAACCTGGAAGACGCATTCCTCGACAACTTCCAGGGCACATATGTGCGACCACCGGACGCTAATGACTTGAGCCACATTATTCAACAGCCAGGAGAGTCAGCCAGGAAATTCTGGACTCGGTTCCTAACTAAAAAGAACCAAATAGTTGACTCTCCGGACGCCGAAGCCCTGGCGGCTTTTAAGCATAATATCCGTGATGAGTGGCTTGCTCGACACCTCAGCCAGGAAAAACCCAAGTCCATGGCAGCTCTCACAACACTAATGACCCGCTTTTGCGCGGGCGAGGACAGTTGGTTGGCTCGCAGTGGCACCACACCACACTCCGGCACTTCGGATGTCCGCGATAACAACGGCAAGCCACGATGCAACAGACATAAGCGACGGAACAACGACGAGAACACTGAAGACACGACAGTAAACGCCGGATTCAGCGGATCCAAGTCCGGTCAGCGGAAAAAGCCGTTCAAAAGAAATAATCAAGGACCGTCTAGTCTGGACCGCGTACTGGAGCGCTCGTGCCAAATTCATGGCACCCCGGAGAAGCCAGCCAACCACACCAATAGAGACTGCTGGGTGTTCAAACAGGCCAGCAAAATAAACGCCGAAAACAAGGACAAGGGGCTGCACAACGACGATGACGAAGAGCCCCAGCGTCCGAACACGGGGGAACAAAATAAGTCCCGCCCCCCAGGTGAAAACGGTCAACATGATCTACGCCACTCACATCCCCAAGCAGGAACAGAAGCGAGCACTACGGGACGTCTATGCGATGAAGCCAGTCGCCCCCAAATTCAACCCATGGTCAGCTTGTCCGATCACCTTTGATCGTAGGGATCATCCTACTAGCATCCGTCACGGCGGCTTAGCCGCATTGGTCTTGGACCCAATCATCAACGGATTCCACCTCACGCGAGTCCTTATGGACGGCGGCAGCAGCCTGAACCTGCTTTATCAGGACACAGTGCACAAAATGGGCATTGACCCTTCAAGGATCAAGCCCACCAAAACCACCTTTAAAGGTGTAATTCCTAGAGTAGAGCCCGCTGTACGGGCTCTATAACATTGGAAGTGGTGTTCTGATCCCCGAACAACTTCCGGAGCGAAGAGTTAATCTTCGATATCGTCCCTTTCCGTAGTGGTAACCACGCACTGCTCGGACGAACCGCATTCGCTAGATTCAATGCGGCACCACATTATGCACAAGCTCAAGATGCCAGGTCCGCGTGGGGTCATAACAGTCAACAGAAATATGGACCGCTCTCTATGTACAGAAGAGCATACTGCAGCCCCCGCGGCAGAAGTACAATGCGGCGTCCTCCGGCAAACCACTAATCCGGCGACGACAACCTCAAGCACCGTCAAACGAGTGCGGAGCACCCTGCAACAGGATCATCAGAAACGCCAAGAGTGTGATTAGCAGTCCGGCCTCCACTCAAGCCCCATCAAAGCAGCATTCATGCCACGCGTACACAATTACGCACTCAAGATACCATGGGCATAGGCGGAGGCGCAACAACAACTCAGTCAATAGTGCGGGTGACCGCCAAATACCTTCATAATCTTTCCCTTTTACCTTTCAGGACATCGCTTTCGTGCAGCATCCTCAGAAGAGCCGGATTGCCGGACTTACATGGGAGAGACAACCAAGGAGGCAATAGGCGTTGTGCACATAAGGAAATACCCAGGTGGAATCTATTTACGATCATTATACCTGCTTTATCTATCTGTACACAGCTTGCCCCTTGATAGGACATGTCAAATAGTCCTATTTATCTCCGCTTAATGCATCCATTGTAAACATAAGCTTAAACGTATTATTCATCAATGGGAGATCATATATAGCGTCAGCTTACTATTCTTATTTGAGAATTTTTTTCTCATAAATGTTTATTTGATATTGCATCCGTACACCTTGGTACGGTCAATTTGCCAGGGGCTTCTTATGGCGCCCCATAATACGGCAATACAAGTCCGAACACTTTCAACAGTGCGACACCCCGAACTTATAGCACTATATGCATCAGCTCCGAATCATGTCTTGGGTCTACAGTTGGGTTAGCCCGGCCCTTGTTTTTGTACCTTACGTTCCGTTATATCGGCTAAGGTAGCGCAGGGAGAAGTACTGCGATTGTGTCCCAGTTCTTCTGGACGAGCACCTCAGTAGAGAAAGCCGAAAACTGACCGGCATGATGAGGCGAGAGCTGGTCGCTGCTTGAGAGGTCCTAACATCCTTAAAGATTTTCCGCTTTAAGCAATAAATCGACTTCGTCCGATCTAGGCGTGTATAGCGCCCCAATTCGGCCCTCCGGATTCTAGGGGCTTTGCCGAAATTTAAAATTGTAGACTTCTATGGCTAAGTGAAAGTCATAAAGCCGCATAGTCCGATTGCCTTGTTCGCTGCGCCAGACACCTCCTTAAGGGACCAAACATTTGGATAAAGAGTGCCCGGGTTTTCCACGAACACCCAAGTGCTAGTTACGTGGGGGCGGAAGCCGACGACTGGCCTACTTTCAAAATTTTATAAACAGCCGCACAGAAGGTAATATTTTAAATAACAAAAGCACTACATAGCGCAAGTAACTTCGTCTTTAAATTACAAACATGACAGAAGTGAATTCATTCTAAAATGGTGTCCTTGGTACATTCATCAGCCACGAGACGAGCACCCTTCATAACACCATCATAGTACATCTCGATGGCGATGCGCTTGCCCTCCGGCGCCCGCCCTGACCAGCTTCTCCGCATCCAAATTTTGTCCCAATGCACCTGACGCGGGCAAAGGCCCAGCGGGCACCCTCAATGCAAACGGATCGCTTGATCACTTCAAGCCTCAGACAGGCATCCACCATCCGCTTGATAACAAGCCAAAGTAGCTACTGGTCAGGAGCTCACCAGGCCACATCCGGACTATGAAACCTTTCATAGCCGCTTAAAGCCACCAGGAGTTCAACCAACTGCTTCAGTTGGTCACTCAGAGGCATTGGGTGTTCGGCCCCAGCATACTGGGACCAGAGCAACTTCTCCATTGAGCTCCCCTCCTGGGCACGGTAGAACTCTGCAGCATCTGGTACGCTGCATGGCAGATCTGTGAATGCCCCTGGAGAGCTATGAATTCGAGTAAGTAAAAGAAACGCCTCCTCCACATGTTTGCTTTGCATAAAGAACTTCTTACCCGCTGCTATCTTTTTGGCCTCCTGGATTTCCTGCTGCACCTTCTCGGCTTCGGCCTTGGCGTATTTTATACTCACAAGGGCCTTCGCAAGCTCGGCCTCTTTCATCTTCAGATCATGCTCCACGGACTCCTACTTCTTACCGAGGTCCCGGAGCTCTTGCTGTACCTCGACCACTCTAGCACTTTGCTTTTCGCGCTCCTTGCATTCCAAGGCCGCCTTGTCTTCGGCCTCGGACATCGCTTTCTTCAGGGATGCCACTTCAACGGTGGCCCCTGTCACACAGTCACGACGCTTTGGCATTAGACTAACCAATTCTGTCTATCCTTAAATACATAAGAGTGGGGAATCACGTACCTTTGTTCTCTTCAAGCTGCCTCTTCATGAGGCCGAGCTCTCCCTGCGCCTGCTCCAGGTCCCTCTTTAGTTCGGCAACTTCGGCCGTGCGGGCAACAGCATCAAGCAACACAGCCTGCTTATGCACATGAATATTCATTGTTAGACTCCTGCGGATTATTATTGACCCTCCGTTTGGTTTTTCTTTTCGAACACCAAACAGAGTATCAGGGGCTACTACCTATCGGGTGGTAATTTCTCATACTTTTGTTACTTACCTCAAAGCCTATTAGGAGGCCGGTGCAAGTTTCGGTTAGTCCGCTCTTGGCGGACGAAACCTTCTGAATCACTGCACTCATAAGAGTACGGTGCTCCTCATCCATGGAAGCGCCGCGAAACGCTTCCAGCAGACAATCCGGCGCCTCGGGCGCAATGGAAGTCCTCGATGCAGGTGGCTCGCCCTCCCTAATGAGGGGTTGTCTGCTTGAGTTCGGAACCATTGAAGGTTCCGGGACAGTGTTCGGTTGAGAGCCCGGCCTGTTGTGGCTCTCATCGACGCGATCCGCGGGGATCCTGAACCCCGCATGTCTGACATCTGGAATCCCGCCTTGGGGCGTCTCTACAGTCACCTCCCCCCGCTCTGGGAGCCTTCGGGACAACACCTCCATGTCATCCGCGGGTTGAGAAGTAGTGGCCGCTTAGCTTAATTCATCTTCGAATCGCCAGGATCCGGAGGAAGATACCTCAGGATGAACCCTGGCCGGACTGCACATATGCTCAGCATTATAAATACAAAAACTATGAAGTGAAATTATGATAGAGTGCGGACACTTAGATCGCACTGGGGGCTTCCCCCTGGGCAGCCACCCCTCCTCGCCGTGAGTGGCCATGGCGGAATAGTCCGGAAGGGATACCTTTCCCTTCTTGGACGCCCCTGCCTCCCCCTCAAGGCGGTTTTTTTTTTTTCTCCTCCCCAAGGGAGGTAGAGTTTTTCTGCTTCCCCCGCTCCGGAGGAATCTGTCTCGTCGTCATCAGAGGACGTAGGTATGATGGCCTTATGCTAAGGGCCTTTTCCGGCCCCTGGTCCGCCTCCCCGGGCCCCTCATCCTTTCCGGATGGGGTGTATTCTTCTTCTTCCTCCTCCTCCCCTTCGTGGGAGGAGTGTGCCTCGCCTTCTTGACGAGGCTTCAAGATAACCTTCACGCCGAGACCCTTTCAGTCCCCCGGCCTTCTTTTAGCCTTCTCCCAAGACCTTGTACGGTGCGGGACCAAAGATTCCATCGAGAGAGCATCACCGGGCCTTCTGGCAGCGGAGCCGGATAGTTAACCTGCTCCGCTGTCTCCACATAATCCTAAGCAAATACGCATAACTATTTAAGGCTCTCCCATGAATATATTGGGAAGGACCGAATCTGGTGGTAGTCTGAGAACTCACCTGACTAGGAGGCCGCACGGCGTGAAGCCCGCGGTCCTCAGATGTGGGAGGAGGTACTTCGGAGGCCTTGAACAACACCTTCCATGTGCCTTTGTGCGTCATGTCGTAGAGCTTCCGGAGCGTCTGGTGTTCGGCCGGGACGACCTCCCATAGATTGAATGCCCGCCTTTGGCAGGGCAGAATCCGGTGAACGAGCATGACCTGGATCACGTTAACAAGCTTGATGTTCTTGTCCTTCATGCTTTTGATGCAAGTCTGGAGTCCGGTCAGCTCCGTAGATTCGCTCTAGGACAGGCCCTTCTTTTCCCAGGAGGTGAGCTGCATGGGGCCCCCGGATCGGAACTCGGGGGCCGCCGCCCAGTTGGCGCCGCGTGGCTCGGTGATGTAGAACCACCCCGATTGCCACCCTTTTATGGTCTCCGCAAAGGAGCCGTCCAGCCAGGTGACGTTAGGCATCTTGCCCACCATGGCCCCTCTGCACTCTGCTTGCTGGCCGCTTACAACCTTCGGCTTCACGCAGAAGGTTTGCAGCCATAGGCCGAAGTGAGGCCCAATGTGGAGGAAGGCCTCGCATACGACGATGAACACCGAGATGTTGAGGACGAAATTCGGGGCTAGATCATGGAAATCTAGCCCGTAGTAGAACATAATCCCGCGGACGAAGGGCTGAAGTGGAAATCCTAGTCCACGGACAAAGTGGGCAACCAACACGACCCTCTCGTGGGATCCTGGGGTCGGAATGACCTGCCCAGCGTCCGTTAGCCGGTGCGCTATGTCTGCGGCCAAGTATCCGGCCGCCCGAAGATTTGTGACATGCTTCTCCTTGACGGTGGAAGCCACCCACTTGCCTCCTGCTCCGGACATGTTTAGCTGTGCGGAAAAGACTTGGGCTTAGGCGCTGGAGCTCGAGGGGGCAAGAGTGGTCAAGGGAGAAAGGAGGCGTGGGTAGAAATGACGAAATCTTATCCCTTTATAGAGGCGATGAAAGCGGTGCGCCTCCCCACTTGCCCGTTGGGAATCGCTTGCTTCCTAAGCGCCATGATTTATGGCGCGGTGAGATTACCCATACCCGTATTGATGAGAATCCCGTGGTAAGGGGACATGATCTCTGCTTTGACGAGACGTGTCAAAGAAACCGCCTCACAATATGCGTTGTGGCTGGTTGTGGGAAAACAGTTCGAATAATGATCCGACTGTAATAACATGTCACGTCGTCTGAAAAAGTTGTCAGCAGATTGCATTTGTGAAATATCATTCTCTCTATAGCGGTGTGTAAAGATCATTTTGTGGATCCAGACACGATTCAGGTGTTCGATAATTACTTCGGAATATTCGGAGAAGGAACCCGCCTTGCAATGCCGAAGACAATATCGCTACCGGACTCATCGCATTGAAGCCCGGTTCAGGGCTACCGAGGGAGTCCTAGATTAGGGGGTATCCGGACAGCCGGACTGTGTACAACGTCCAGACTATTCAAGCGTGAAGATACAAGACTCAAGACTTCGGCCCGTGTCTGGATGGAACTCTCCTTGGCGTGGAAGGCAAGCTTGGCGATCCGGATATTGTGTTTCCTTCCTTGCAACTGTCGGTGTACTAAAGTAGGGGTACCTTAGTACCCCGAACTTGTGCACGGGCAGTCGCAGCACCCCATGGCAAGGCTTGCCGGGCATCCGCCAAGACCCTCCGTCATTTCCTATTACTGCAATTCAAGAACAAAGTGTCAACCAAGTAGACAAGGCCCCGGCAAGAGGAGCTTGCCGGGAAGGACAAAGACCCCGCAAGGGAGCTTGCCGAAGGCCAACCAAGGCGCCCAGAAAACTTGCCGCGACGCCTGCAAGCGTCCGGCAGAAGCCCGGCGACCGCAAGCTTGCCGGCCGCGACAAGAGAAGGGCTGCGGCAAGGCACTTGCCGCGCAAGGTTGCCACTCTACACCCAAGCTCCAACAAGATCCAACGACGTGTCACCTGTGCCATCCCAGGCGCGTGGCGAGGTGTCAGGCAGCCATGCGCCGCAAGGTGGCAAGCGAGGCGACAAGGAGGCCATCGTGGCGATCGGTGGCGCTCTAACGGTCATTTCCTTGCACCGTTAGCAACCGGACGGGCATTAAATGCCCTTGTCCCCCCGCCGAGTTAGGTAGGGACACCGCTGGACACTATTGTACCAACCTGCGCTTTTACCTTCGCCTCTCTTTCTCGCTGCCACCGCCGGTGACCCCTTAGGCTATAAAAGGGAGGCCCATGCGCACGTAGAAGGGGTTCGGAACTTTTCCACACTGGGGTTCGGTTCATTCGACGCACCCAACACCACCACACACTCGCGCTCTCGAGCAAGAACAAATACAAACACAAAGCAGCAGTAGGAGTTTTATCTCTCCGGAGAGCTCGGTTGGGTAAAATCGCCTCGCGCCCTCCGCCGCCGCCCGGACTAGAAGGGGCCCCCTGCCCCATAGGTGCTCGTGCCCCACAGAACCGCACGACCTCTTTGGCGCGCCAGGTAGGGGGGCGTCGAGGTCGTGAGCATCTGATCCGGTCTCCGCGCGCGCTACATCAACGCCTTTCATTAACATGCCACCAAAGAAGAAGCCTTCGGAGGTGGCCGCCCGTCTACATCGATTCGCCACCACCGCAGAGCAAGCGGGCGGTGGAGTGGACGCCGCGGAGGAGCGGGCGCCGACGGGGGACTCACGCCGTCACCGTGTCCAAAAACAAGGCCCCGCAAGCGCCGGGCGCATCGCAAACACCACACCCTTCCCAGAGGTCCAAGGTCGACAACGCCCGGTGCTCCTAGCACCGTGCTCGCGTTGGAGCAAGGCTGCTGGTGGGTCGGGGGCGCTCGAGACCAGCATGCGCGCCCGGCATGTCGGGCGCGAGTGAGGTACGGTCGCCCGGACGGGGTGTTGCTCCTTCCAATCCAGCTTGGGAGTCCGAGACATCCGCTCCTCGCGCCGCCGCCGCCACCACCACCCAAGATCGCAGAGGAAGCGCCGCCCGAGCCCACCGCTTTAGATTACCCTCCGCGCCACACAAGATTGACGATCGAGGATGACCATTTATAGCCTCATCGGCTTCGCTTAACGGCGATAAGCCCCGCAACCGAGCGCGATCGGCCCGGCAGGCGCCCGGCGCAAGCCGACGCCGATAAGACCGCCGGGTGCCACTACCACGCACTCCCGCCTGAAGGCCGAGGTCGCCGCTCGTCAAAGCCAACCTGACGCCGACTCCACCGCTGCGCCGACCCGCGAACCCGCCGCGATCAACGCCACGCTCTCCAAGAACGACGACATCGAAGATGCTCGTACCAGACGAGCACGAAGGGAAGCGCGACGTCAATCTGACCAGCGCTACCCCCATTGTCGATATGCATGCGCCAGGGGAACCAGGCGACTTGCCATATGCGGCGGGTTGCCCTGCGCTCACCCGTGAGCTGCGGCAAGTCCAGTGGCCCAGTACCAAGAACTTCAAGCCCGACGTGCCCGAGAAGTACGATGGCAGGATACATCCGTTGGAGTTCCTCAGCATCTACACCATCGCGGTGCAAGCTGCCGGAGGGCGCGACGAGAAGATCCTCGCCAACTACTTCCCGCTGGTGCTCAAGCCTAACGCCGATTTTGGCTCATGCACTTGCCGGAGAACTCCATTTCTTCGTGGGCGACCTATGCCATCAGTTTGTCGGCGCCTTCACAGGCGGCCACAAGCCTCATGGCCAGGAGAGCGACCTTCACTTACTCGTCCAGAAGGAGGGAGAACCCCTGCGCAAGTACATACAAAGATTCAGCCAAGTGCAGCGCAACATCCCTGACGTCCACCTCGCCAGCGATTATCGCCGCGTTCCATCGAATCGCAGAATCAGAGGATGAGGGAGGAGATGGCGATGTGCAAGATTAGAGATGTCACGAAGCTGTACGCCCGCCGGCAAGTGTGCACGGGCTGAGGAGGGAGGAAAATCCCGGAGAGATTGCGGGAGCGTATGATCCGACAAGGAGGATGCCGCCCCGGCAAGGAAGAACCGGAGGCGGAACAACAGAAAAAGAAAGGCTAAGTATGTGCTAGTTGTCGAGCATTCCGGCGACGGAGGCGACTCCGGCAAGGCCAAAGCTAGTGAGTCCGGCGAGGCTATGGTGGCCGCCGACAAGCAGGATGGCTCCGGCAAGCAATATTGCAAGATCCATCGCACCAAGGGCCATGACCTCCAAGCCTGCAAGAAAGTGGAGCAGATGGTGGAGCTACAGAAAGCTGAGTACGAGCGCCGCGACAAGGAGAAGGCCCAGAAAGGTGGTGGGGGATCCGACAAGAAGCTTCCTGCCCGGGGAGGGCGCCACGGCAAACCCAAGCAGCGGCAAGGTGACAGACCTCCCCGGGGCCGCGACAAGGACGAAGAAGAAGATGAGGATGATGAGATGGAGGAAGATGAGACTGATGATCAAGAGTTTCAGAAGGCAACGGAGGTGTTGTGCATCGACGGCGGTGCCTCCCTGCACACCTCGCACTGCCAACTCAAGCAGTGGGCACGAGAGGTGAGCGCAGCAGAACCGTCTGTTGAATCGCGCAAGCCCCTGAAGTGGTCCAGCACGCCCATCATCTTCGATGTTGAGGATCACCCTGATCGCATCACTGCGGTCGGGTGCTTGCCGATGTTGGTCTCACCAACAATCCACAACCTCAAGGTCACGAAGATGTTGGTTGACGACGGGGCCGGCCTGAATCTGAACTCTTCAGCGGTGCTCAAGAAGCTCCAGATCCCCGACAGCGAGCTCGAAGAAACTGGTACCTTTCAGGGGATAAATCCGGGAAGGAGCAAGCCGAAGGGGAAGATCACACTGCCAGTGACATTTGGCAGCGAGCTGAATTTCAGGACCGAGAGGGTCACATTTGACGTCGCTGATTTCCCATTGCCCTACAATGGGATACTCGCCGACCAAAGACTTGCCAAGTTCATGGCAGCCTCTCATTACGCCTACAATGTACTCAAGATGCCTGGTCCGATAAGGTCATTTCTGTCCAAGGCGACAAGAAGGACGACTTATCCGCACCGACACGATCTACCGGGAAGCAAAGCAGCCGCAGCAGCAGCAAGAAACCACTTGTCGCCAAGCTCCCGGGGAAGAAGAAGTCCAAGTACGGCAAGTGCAGCTCTGATGCCCACTCCGGCAAGCGCACCTCTTCGGAGTGCTGCGCTGCCGTCGAGGACGCACCATCGAGCTCCACCGGCAAGTGCAAGAAGGCAAAGGCAGCTCCACAAGAGACTAAGTCCGGCAAGCATAGCTCTGATGCCCACTCCGGCAAACGCGCCTCTTCAGAGTGCTGCACTGCCGTCGAGGACGCGCCGTCGAGCTAGAGCACAGTCGTTCTTAAATTCTTAGGTTGTGTTCCTTGAACGGCCATGCCTTTTATGGAAAACCTATGTGCAGAGGGACCGGCTCGTGGCTAAGTTGCGCCCTTACATTGTTTCGAGTCCGCTCAACGAATGAAAGCACGTTGCGACTAGCCCCGACAAGGTTTCTTGCCGGGGGCAGCACCGCCAGCGGGCTGCTGATGTTCCGCACTCAGCAAGTGTGCTCGCACCGGCAAGTTCCTTAAAAAGCATAAGGGTAAAAACATACAAGGGATGGAGCCAAGTAAAGGAGACAACGTAGCGTTTGGCGCCATTCAAAGAAGCGCAACCTTGCCGGGACGCAGACGACAGAAAAAGCTAAGTTGAAAGCCCAGCCAGTCTCAAATTCTTATGTTATATTCCTTGAACTGCCGCACTTTGTATGAAAAACCTGTGCGCGGAGGAACCGGCTCGTGGCTGAGTTGCGCCCTTACTTTGTTTTGAGTCCGCTCAACAAATGAAAGTGCGCTGCAACCAGCCCGACAAGGTTTCTTGCCGGGGGCAGCACCGCCAGCGGGCTGCTGATGTTCCGCACTCAGCAAGTGTGCTTGCGCCGGCAAGTTCCATAAAAGCGTGGGGTGGAAACATACAAGGAAAGCGACAGAATACAGGATATAACATAGCAATCATTGCTCTAGAGCGCAATCAGTTTCAAATCTTTAAGGTTATGTTCCTTGAACGACCGTGCCTTGTATGAAAAACCTGTGCGCGGAGGAATCGACTCGCGGCTAAGTTGCGCCCTTGATTTGTTTTCGAGTCCGCTCAACAATACAAGTGAGCTACAATTAGCCCGACGAGGTTTCTTGCCGGAGGCAGCACCGCCAGCGGTTGTTGATGTTCCAAGACTCGGCAAGCGTGCTTTCGCTACGCAAAGTTCCCTCAAAGCGTAGGGTAAAAACATACAAGGCACTGGATCAAGTAAAGGGCATGACATAGCAAGCTTTGCTTAGAATAAAGTTATATATCACGGTAAATAACTTGCCGCGCTCTAAGAGATTATTCCTATGACACATCTAGCAGTGGCGAGAACAAGGAAAGAGAAGAAAGGTGCGCCGGCACCTGGGCCCCGGCAAGCCAACGTCGATGGGGGCTGCAAGTACCAAGGCTCATCCCCGGCAAGCCAGAGTTGCCGGGGGCTGCGATAACAGATAAGTTTTTCATCCCTCATCATGCATCCTTTTGTGGACTAAGGAGCGCGAAGTTATATTCCTTGAACTTCCGTGCCTTGCATGGAAAACCTGTGCGCGGAGGAATCGACTCGTGGCTAGTTTTGCGCCCTTGATTTGTTTTCGAGTCCGCTCAACAATACAAGTGAGCTGCAACTAGCCCCAACAAGGTTTCTTGCGGAGGCAAAGACCACCAGCTGGCTGCTGCGATGTCCCGCGACTCAAGAAGCGTGTTCGCACAAGAAGTTCCCTCAAAGCGTAGGGTAAAAACATGCAAGGCACAGAATCAAGTAAAGGATGTAACATAGCAAGCCTCCCCTTTTTCATTAAAAAACATCCCATTTGGGTACAGTCCATAGAGGATGAAAAACATGAAAGAGAGGATTACAAGTTTTAGATGCAACTAAGGCCCGAAGGCTTACAAAGTGAAAAGATAAGTTGCCCGTAATCCTTTTCTTGTCCCCCTTCTCAGGAGGTAGGTCAAGGAGGCGAGAAGGGCAAAAGAAGCACCTAGGTGAGCTACGGGTGCCAAAAGACACCAAGAGAACATCCCGGGGGCCGGCCAGGAGCTTGGCGGAGACGGAGGCACCGGAGGCAGAGCTCGAAGACGGGGCGGCAGGACGTCAGCACGCTGTCGAGGGCACCAAGCCCTTGTACTCCGACTTGACGGCCTTGCCGCCAACCCTTCCTCTTCCGCAGCCTCCCTACGCCAGCCGCCCAAGGAGATGGCCCGGGGAGTTCAGGAGGCCGGCAACCCAGATGATCGGGTCCCCGGTGGCGCGCGAAGCGGCGCCCGACGCCTAGTCGGACCCGCCGTCCTCGTCGTCGCTGTCGCTCCCCTCCTCGTCACTCTCGCTCGAGGAGGAGTTCGCCATCGGAGGAGCTGTCCACGCAGCATCTCGCCCGGTGCCGGAGTCCCGAAGACCTTGACGGAGAGGAGGTCGCCATCCATTAACTTGAAATGGAGGGTAAACCCCACCGCTGCTATGGATGCGGCGAACGCCTTCCACCTCGATCAAGATACATCACGCTGGGCCGGGATACGACGCTGACTCGCGTGCCGCTGATCCCGCAGCCCTCATGCGCAAGCTCGCTGTCTCGGGCGGTCCGCCCATCGCGCCGCAAAATAGAGCCGGAAGCCGGAGACGACGGCGGGGTGCCCGGCGCAGCTTGACGAAGAACTCCCAAGGGTCGTCCCTCATGTGGACCGCCGGGAGGAGAGGAACCGCCGGCGGAGGCAAAGCCGACGCGCCGCCCCGGCCGCCTCTTCCCCACGCGCCTCGACCTCGCCCTCGACCTCGCCCACGACCGCGCCCCCTCCCTCTCCCCCTTGGGGCTGGTTTTGCCACAACGGGTGCGGGATAGGGAGGGATGCGCTGCCTGGCAGCGACCCTCGCTGCCACCGATGAAGGGCCAGGGTTCCCTTCCTCCATGGCGGATGAGAGGAAGGGGAGCAGAAGTTGAAGAAAGGAGAAGATGAGGAAGTGCGAGTTCCTGCGCTCCCCTCTCGCCCCTTTAAAGGAGCGGGGTGGGGGCTCGGCCGCCCCGCTCGACGAATCAGAGCACGGGAAGGGCAGGAAATCGGGGCCGACCCGCTGCCTCCGCCCGTGACGGCTCGGTTTCCCACCTCCACCGCCCACGACCCCACGCGCATGGGAGCCGCGTGGCGGAGATGCAGAGCCGAGGCGACAGGTGAGATAACTGCGCCCCGCCCCGTGATCACGGGGGTGGGCGCCTCGAAAATCGCGCACGCCACCCACGCCTCCCACGACGCCGCAATTGACGCGCGCCGCTACGGGAGGACGCGGTGGATACGGAGGGATTCGGTTGACCTGTGCCGCTGCGTCTGCAGATCGCTTTTGGGCCTGGCCCAACAACGCCGCACCGTATGGCCCAGCCCGAGGGCTCTGCCGGTGTACTAAAGTAGGGGTACCTTAGTACCCGAACTTGTGCACGGCAATCGCAAGACTCGTGGCAAGGCTTGCCGGGCATCCGCCAAGACCCTCCGTCATTTCCTATTACTGCCATTCAAGAACAAAGTGTCAACCAAGTAGACAAGGCCCCGGCAAGAGGAGCTTGCCGGGAAGGACAAAGACCCCGGCAAGGGGAGCTTGCCGGGAAGGCCAACCAAGGCGCCTCCAGAAAACTTGCCGCGACGCCCCGTGCGTCCCGGCAAAGCCCGGCGACCGGCAAGCTTGCCGACGCGACAAGAGAAGGGCTGCGGCAAGGCACTTGCCGCGGCAAGGTTGCCACTCTACACCCAAGCTCCAGCGCATCCAACGACGTGTCACTCTAGGGCCATCCCAGGGGCACGTGGCGAGGCGCCGTGCAGCCATGCGGTGCGAGGTGGCAAGCGAGGCGGACAAGGAGGCCATCGTGGCGATTGGTGGCGCCCCTAACGGTCGTTTCCTTGCACTGTTGGGGCGACCGGACGGGCATTAAATGCCCTTGTCCCCTGCCGTCAGAGTTAGGTAGGGGACACTGTTTGACACTATTGTACCAACCTGCGTTTTTACCTTTCTGCCCCTCTTTCTATGCTACCACCTGTCGGTGACCCCCTTAGGCTATAAAAGGGAGGCCCATGCGCACGTAGAAGGGGTTCGGAACTTTTCCACACTGGGGTTCGGTTCATTCGACGCACCCAACACCACCACACGCCAAGGCCTCGAGCAAGAACAAATACAAACACAAAGCAGCAGAGGAGTTTTATCTCCGGAGAGCTCCGGCTGGGTAAAATCGCCTGCCCCCCCCCGCGCCGACCTCGATCTGCTCTGCGCGCGCCCTCCGCTCCCTCGCCGGACTAGAAGGGCCCCCCTGCCCCATAGGTGCTCGTGCCCCGCAGAACCGCACGACAGCAACCAACTCCATGTAAACCCTAGCCCTCTCAAGTGTCTATATAAACCGCAGAGGTTGGTCCTTAGAAGGCCGATCACAATTACAATCATACCATCATAGGTAGCTTCTAGGATTTAGCCTCTATGATCTCGTGGTAGATCTACTCTTGTACCACCCATATCTTCAATATTAATCAAGCAGGAAGTAGGGTTTTACCTCCATCGAGAGCGCCCGAACCTGGGTAAACATCTATGTCCCTTGCTTCCTGTTACCTTCAGCCTTCACGCACAGATCGGGACCCCCTACCCGTGATCCGCCGGTTTTGACACCGACAACTGGGAACAGGGACCCGACGAATAACTTGAAGAGAAAAAACACCGGTTGAAATAATTGAGGAAAGAATGCAAAGGCTTCGCATGAGTAGGATGGATACTTGATTACAGACTTCGGCTTCGAGAAGAAAAAGGGTGGGCGGGTGGGAAAAAGAAAACAACTGAGGACGGGGAAACAACTTCGTTGATAAAGAACTGAGGATTAATCTCGTAAGAGACGACGAGGATCGAATGACTCCAACAGAAGTGCGCCGGATGAAAAGAGCTAACATCGCAACGAGCGAAAACTAACTGCGTGATCCTACAAAAAAATTGAAGGGGAAGAGGAGTAATTCAAAACACCTACGTCAAGATTTTTCACCAGAGCGACGAAGGGGCTGAGGAGTAAAAAGAATTCCTACTTTCCAGTATAACTAAACTCCGAAAAAGTTTTCTTCTAGACTCAATAATGGCCAACTACGATCAATAAAGGGGGGATCCTATGGTCGGTCGAGGCTCTGATACCAACTTGTCATGCCCAATATGCGACCCTATCCTAAAGGAACTCGAAGGTCCCACCAAGGATAGAATCGCATATTGGAGACACTTTTGCAAGGTGGATATCATTACATCGTACCAGTACATAATAGTTGGGGATACATACAAAGGGCATACAAATGCCACATGAATACAACAACATCATACACAAGAGCAACATCCGGCTATGGATGAAACACAAACAGAAACTCAAACAACATCCACCCTGCTAGCCCAGGCTGCCGACCAGGAACCTCTCCCCTGAACGAAGAAGAAGGAGAAGAAGAACTCCAAAACAAGCATACATCGCTCTCACGTCAGATCATCGCATACCTATACCTGCAACTATTGTTGTAGTAATCTGTGAGCCACAAGGGACTAACCAATCCCATTACCATGGGTATCAAGACTAGCAAAGCTTAATGGGTATGGAATGGATAAGGGGTGAGGCTGCAGCAAGCAACTAAGCAATATATGGTGGCTAACTTACAAATACAAGAATAAGATGAGAAGCTACACAAACGGTCGCAAACTAGTAATGATCAATAAGTGATCCTGTACTACTTACGTTCAAACATAACCCCACCATGTTCTCTTCTCGACCCACTCAAAGAGAGACCATCACGGTTACATACGCGGTTGGGTTTTTTAATTCAAATCTGGTGTGAAGTTCTCTACAACCGGATATCAAAAACTCCCATCTGCCACATAACCGTGGGCACGGCTTTCGAAAGATCAAACCCTATAGGGGTGTCCCAACTTAGCCCATGAGAAGCTCACGATCCGTGGAGACAATCCTCCATCACGGGACATCCGATCAGACTCGGGATCCTGGTGCACAAGACCTTTCGACAATGGTAAAACTAATCCACCAGGACCTCCTAGCGTGCCGGCACCCTGCTAGTAGCCGCATGTATCTCGTCTCAGCCACGTCCGGATGGGACATCCTACGAGTGAAACCATCCCTCAAGTTTCCCCGAGGTGCTCCCACGGTCTACCCGTTTGGGACCAACACCATCAGCACTAGGCCCTCCATGCTATGTAAAAAATCCTCGGGTTCATGACGCCCTATGCCAATTAATTATTTAGTTCAAGTATTATTATCGCAAATGTTAAAACCAATGTTGGGCCTTGCTGGAAGAGTTTTATTCAAAGCGAACTTTCAAGAGTGCCCCATACCCCTCATCGTGTTAGGGACGCAAAATCAAGGAACATAACACCGGTATGACTGTGGCATAAGGCCGAGCCTTCCAGCCTTTACCAAGTATATCGATGCATTAATTAAAGAAGAGATATTGTGATATCCCATGATATCCATGTCCCAACATGGAACAACCTGCAACTACACCTGCAACTAACAATGCTATAAGAAGGACTGAGCAAAGCGGTAACATAGCCAAACAACGGTTTGCTAGGAAGGGTGAATAAGTTAGAGGCTATCATGGCAATTTGGGAGGCTTGATAAACAAGTGGTAGGTAGCGCGACATAGGATAGCATCGAGACAACTAGCATAGCAAAGAGAGTATTGAGATCCAAGGTGACGGTCATCTTGCCTGAAATCCGTCTAGGAAGAAGAACGGGTCCATGAAGAAGACGATCCCACGTAGTCGAATGAATCCTCACAACCGCAACGAAACAGGAACTATCGAGGAGAAGCACAACCGTAAAGAAGCAAACAACATGGTAAACACACAACACATAAACATGTCATGATGCTCAACCGAGGATGATGCATGACGAGGCTATATGATGCTACTCATGGCAAGTGATGATTCATACAAGAACATCACATCAAAGCAAGTTTAAATGAGGCCGGAAACAACATATAACAATTCCGGTAATTCCTCATATGCAGATTTCGAAATTGGTCCAGATCTGAATAACACATCATGTCAAGTTGTTAAATAGAAAGTTAAGTTACAGATGATGATCTACGTGAAATTCTAGTCAAGTTACATATAAAGTTCATTTAATTCGGAGGTACGACCTAGAAGATATGAGCAAAACAAGTTAAACATGGCATCATGAAGTTAACAGAAATCTGGAATATAATATAAGCATGTTCATGGCAATGAAAACACATGCTACAGGACATATATAAGGCATAAAATGGCATGGAACAATAAAGCATAACATGGACATTCAAATATGTCAACAAAGCATCTCCAGATTATGCATGGATTAATTGGTAGCATCAAGAAAACATAGCAACATGATATGACAGATTCAGACTTAACACAACATTAACAGCAAGTAGCCCACTTCACAAGCTTGATGCACTCACAACAGGGCATATCGAAATACATGTATTGCACCACAATAATTATGCTCCTAAAACATGTTGTCATGATGCTCAAAAGATAATCACACAAAAAGATATGAAAAAGACAAAATGACAAATTATAACAATTTTCAGCGGTTAACATCAGCAAGCACTTTTGCAACATAGATTAACATGTCAAGGTTCACCCTAACATGAATGCAAAGCACACCAACATGTGGAGCATAAAGAGTAGAATATTCGCATATCAAGATCATCACCATAGGATCAACAGAGACAAAGTTATAACACTCACAAGACACCTAAATGATGTTAACATGGAGCAGTTTTCAGCAGTTTATATCACTTAGCAGTTTTGAAACGAAGATTAGGGCATCAAGATGAATAGTAACATGTATGCAAGCTATTCCATCATGTATATCATCAAGAGATGAGCATTTTGACATATTATGCAGGCAAAACGGAGTAACAAGCATGAAGTTATCACAAGTCTAACATGCATATATGATATGAGTTTTTTCCAGACGGCCAAAAATTCGACCTCGGGGAAGTGGATCGGGTCGTTGCAGCGGGTCAGGTCGGACAGGGCGCGGATCGGCTCGGGTCCGGGCGCGGGCGACGGGGTGGTCGGATCTGGGGCGGCGGCGGCATGATCTCGCCGGAGGAGGCGGTGGTGGCACGGCGAGGCGCGGTGGCGACGGCGGAGGCGCCGGGCGACGGCGGGCGGCGGGCTTGGACGGTGGCGGGTCGCGCAGGCGACGAGCTTGGACGGCGGGAGGCGGAGCGGAATAGGTGCGGGCGACTCTGGGGGAGCTCTCCGGCGAGAGGCGAGGCGTGGTGGCCGGAGGTAGTCGGGGCCAAGGCGGCACGACGCTGGGCGTGGGAGCTCAGGGAGGCGGCGGCACGGCGAACGGGCCAGGAGAGCCTGCGATGGGCCTCCAGGGCGGCGGCGGCGGGGCGCGGTGGAGAGGCAATGTGGCGGGCGCTGGTTGGTCCGGGGCGACGGCTGGACGCGTCCGGCGCGGAGAGGGTAGGTGGATCTAGGGTTAGGGTAGGATTCATCCGTTATTAGAGAAGGAGGAGGCCTTTATATAGGTAGAGGGGGCTAGGAGAGTCCAAATGTGGTGTGGTTTTCGCCCACACGATCATGATCCAACGATGGAAAGCATGGCGGGGGTTTAGATGGGTTAGTGGGCTGTTGTGGAGGGGTGCTGGGCTGCAAAGTGAAGGGGGGTTTCGCGATTACATGGTTAACCGTTGGGGCATCAAACGACCTCCAAATGGAACGAAATTTGACAGGAGGCCTACCGGTTATGTACCAAGGCCACTCGACAAATCTCAGCCATTCCGAGAACCATTTTATCCCGCTCATGAAACAAGGATTGGGAGGTGCGGCGGGTGCATGCGAGTGTGTCTAGGATCAGAACAAACAATGAAGAGAACTGGGAGGACCCAGACGGGTGCAAGTTTTGAAAACATGCTGATGAAATGCACATGATGACATGGCAAAGTGCAACATGCAAGCAAATGACATGGCAACGGCGGCGAATAACTAGAAGACACCTGGCGCATCGATCTTGGGGCGTTACAGCTATGGCAAGCTCAAGTTCACTATGCCCAAGTTCATCGGAAGCAACGGTCCCGAGGAATACATATCATGGGCATTGAAGGTCGACAAAATCTTTCATTTGCACAACTATGAGAAAGAGAAGAAGATCGCCATGGCATACCTTGAATTCCAAGACTATGTACTTATTTGGTGGGAACAAGTCCTTGCACGTCGAGAGGTAAGAGGCGACCCACCCATCACAACATGGGATCAGATGAAGGATTTCATGCCAGCACGCTTTGTCCCAACATACTACAACCGCGATCTCTTCAATAAACTCCAACTCCTCCAGCAAGGAACAAAGAGTGTTGAAGAATACTACAAGGAAATGGTGATTGCCATGATAAGAGCCAATGTCACGGAAGATGATGAGCAAACTATGGACCGTTTCTTGAATGGACTCAACCATCCTATCAAGAAGATCGCCGACTTCCAACCTTACTCCAACCTCATCGAGCTAGTGCATCAAGCTACCAAAGCGGAACGTCAAGTACAAGATGACTTCAAGTACGCCAACTACTCTTCAAAGAGCTACAGTTTCTCCTACAACCAAGGTTCAACGACTACAATGACTCCTACCTCGACAAAAGCTTCACCAAGCCACAACGACAAGTACAAGTAGACTTCGACAATGTCAAGTCGTCCGCCTATGACAATCAACTTCAAGCGGAGAGTGTCATCATCGCCTACTCCAAATGATGAGACCATCAAGACATGTTCCATCAAATGCTTCACATGTGGCGGCCGAGGCCACAAGTCCTTCGAGTGCACCAACAAGCGCACCATGATCCTCAATGCCGACGGAACCTATGACTCCATGAGCGAAGAGGAAATAGAAGCCCTTGAGCAAGTGGCCATGCACCGACAAGTGAAAAAAGATGAAGATGATCAAGTGTTTTGTGATGAAGATTCGAGCCCCGCTCTTGTTGTCTCCAAAGTTTTGACTCTTCAACATCAACAAGACGAAGACCAAAGATGTCATATCTTCCACAGCAAGGCTGGCATCAATGGAAGGTCTGTGAAGGTCATCATTGATGGAGGGAGATTCCATAACTTGGCATGTTAAGAGCTATGTTCTGAGCTCCAATTGGTCAAGATGAAGCACTCACACCCCTACAAGGCCCAATGGCTAAGAGACTCGGGCACTATCCAAGTCGAGCATATGGTGCAAGTTTCTTTCAAGATAGGAGCATATGAAGACACTTTGGAGTGTGATGTCGCTCCGATGTCCGTTTGCCACCTCCTTCTTGGATGACCATGGCAATTCGACCAAGGCGTCATCCACAACGGGCATACTAATCACTATAACTTCAAGATGAAAGGAAAGGAGTACATGCTACGACCTATGTCTCCAAGTCAAGTGATCGCCGACAAGCAAGCCACCCATCGTGGAGAAAACGGTGAGCGAACCACCACAAAGAGAGCGAGCGCCATAAGCCAAAATTGAGTCCCTCCACGATGAGGGACAAGAAAAATCTAGTCCTTTTTGCCACCAAAAGTGAGATGAGAGAAGTGTGTGAGAACCCATCAAGTGTTATGCACTATGTCCTCTTGTGCAAGGACGGGGCACCTAAAACTAACAACTCACACAATCTACGTTTACTGTTGTCTTCTCTTTTACAAGAATTCCAAGAGGTTTTCCTCGATGAGCTATCTCCGGGACTACCAGCTCTACGAGGCATCGAACACCGCATCGACCTCATACCCGGAGCACCCCTGCTAACAAGGCACCCTATCGCGTCAACCCCAAGGACACTAAGGAGATCCAACGGTAAGTACAACAACTCATCAACAATGGCCATGTACGAGAGAGCTTGAGCCCATGTGCCGTACTAGTAGTCCTTGTTCCAAAGAAAGATGGCACCTATCGCATGTGTTCCAATTGTCGTCCCATAAATGCTATCACCGTTAGATATCGTTACCCTATTCCACGCATAGGTGATATGCTAGATGAACTTAGCGGAGCCGCAATTTTCTCTAGATTGATCTTAAAAGTGGCTATTACCAAATCCACATACAAGAAGGTGATGAATGGAAAATCGCATTTAAGACCAAATTTGGCTTATATGAATGGCTTGTTATGCCAATGGGTTTATCCGAAGCACCAGGTACTTTCATGAGAGTCATGCATTTTGTTCTTCACCCCTACATTGGCGTATTTGTTGTGGTCTACTTGACGATATCCTTGTCTTTAGCAAGTCCACCAAAGATCATGTCACCCATCTTAGAACCATGTTGCAAACCCTTAGGAAAGAACGCCTTTATGATAATATGGAAAAATGCCTTTTTGGTGTTGATAAGCTTGTTTTCTTGGGTTTTGTAGTGTCTGCTAAGGGTGTGCATGTAGATGAATCTACAATGCTATTAAAACTTGGCCCCAACCAACAAATTTGTAACAAGTGTGCAGTTTTCTTGGTTAAAGACTTTAGCACCATTGCTTTACCTTTACATGCTTTGAGCAAGAAGAATGCACCCTTTGTTTGGGAACCATCTCAAGATACCGCATTCAATGAGCTTAAGAATTTAATTACGCATGCCCCTTTGCTTGCATACCCAACTTTAGTAAACTGTTTGAGATACATTGCGATGCTAGTGGGTACGTCATAGGAGGTGTGTTAATGCAAGAGAAGCGCCCCATAGCTTACATTAGTGAGAAACTTTCCGGACACAATCACCCTATATATGACAAAGATCTATATGCTTTAGTTCGAGTATTGCATGTTTGGGAGCATTACCACCGCCCTCTTGAGTTCATTCTTCACACCGATCATGAAACACTCAAGTATCTTAAGGGTCTAACTAAGTTAAACAAGCATCATGCTAAGTGGAGTGAATTCATTGAGTCATTTCTTTATGTCATCAAGTATATAAAAGGCAAGGAAAATGTTGCGGTGGATGCGCTTTCCCGTAGATGCATGCTTGTTACCCAACTTGAATTGAATGTCATTGGTTTTGAGCACGTGAAAGACTTGTATGTGCATGATCCTAATTTTGCTATTCCTTATGCAAAATGTTTGACACGTACATCTTGGGAACGATATGACCTCGAGGACGATTATCTTATGAGAGCTAACAAACTATGTATCCCCGAGTCTTCTATTCGTTTATTAGTTTTGCAAGAAGCTCATGGAGGAGGACTAATGGGACACTTTGGACGCGGCAAGACATTCTCCACGCTCTCCAAGAACTATTTTTGGCCCAAGATGTTCCGCGACGTCTCACGCTTCACCAAACGATGCTCGACATTTCGCAAAGCTAAGTCAAAAGATCAATCCCATGGTCTTTACATGCTCCTTCCAATTCCATATCATCCATGGGAAGATATTAGCATGGATTTTGTGCTTGGTTTGCCTAGAACTACAAATGGCAAAGATTCCGTGTTTGTTTTTGTGGATCGATTCTCTAAGATGGCTCATTTCATCCCATGCAACAAGATAGACGTTGCTTCACATATTGCAAATCTTTTTTGAAGGGAAATCTTGTGCCTTCATGGAGTGCCAAAGACGATTATTATGGACCGCGACGTCATGTTCTTGAGTTACTTTTGGAAGACTCTATACGCCAAGCTCGCAATCAAGCTCTCGTTTTCTTCGGCATACTATCCTCAAACCGATGGCCAAACGGAGGTGACGAACCGAACGCTCTCCACTCTTCTACGCGTTTTGATCAAGGGGAACATCAAGGAGTGGGAGGAGTGTCTACCAATCGCCGAGTACGCCTACAACCAAGCAAGACATTCAACTACAGGCAAGTCCCCTTTCGAGGTCGTCTACGGTTTCCACCTGCTGTCCCCATTGGACATTCTCCCTCTACCACTACAAGAGCGCATCAACATGGTCGCGAGTGCACGAGTGAGCTACCTCAAGAAGATGCATGAAGATACAAGGCACGCCATTGAGCGCCAAGTTCAACGACTCACGACCAAGCTCAACATCAACAAGCAACCCATGGTATTCGACGTTGGAGATCTTGTGTGGCTACACCTTCGCAAGGAACGCTTCCCCAATGAACGCAAATCCAAGCTTCTACCTCGAGCCGATGGACCCTTCAAGGTGTTAGCACGCTACAACAACAATGCATACAAGATCGATCTCCCGCGTGACAAGTACAACGTTAGCGATATCTTCAACATCAAGGATCTCTCTCCCTACCATGCTGATGAGGCTTTCAATCCGAGGTCAGATCTTTCCAGGGGGGGGGGGATCGTGCGGAGCATCCTTCGGTCATCCCCATGGACCTACCATCGTCTCATCAAGTGCCAAAAGGACCTATGACACGAGCATGAGCTAGAGATATCGAGACCGAGGTGACATTTCTCCTTAGTGACATTCCATATGATCCACTCGAGACATCACTACTACCTAAGTATGGAATGTTGTGCATGATCACGTAGCAAGAAGGCCCTCTCGAAGATGCACGTGAAGCAGTACAAGTCCCCAAGTTCACGGATGAAGAGAACCAACGGAAGGAATCGGGAACAGCTCCCAGGACCCGGACATTTGACCGTGACCCCAAACATCCGGCTCCTAGAGGATTTGCCAGCAGCAACGAGCAAGAGGCCAAGTCTACAGGGCCCGGACATCCAGCGGCCAACCAGGACATCCGGCCCCCGCCTGGAAATCTGGCTCCCAGCCCAGATATATGGACAAGCCATCCTGGAAGCAACAGAACCAGTGCCTCCAGCCCGGACATCTGGCCCTCAGCCCGGACATCCGGCCCTTCCCGAGCCGTCGGACATCTGTCCCCCATCCCAGACATCCGGACCCCGTCTATACAGATAGCACTGAGACCACCCTGACCGCCCAGACATCTGGCGTTAGCCCAGACATCCGGCCCGATGCCCGGACATCCGGCCTCCCCTGTCTGTGCATAGTCTAAGGGCCCGAGGCCCATGTACCCCTTCGCCCACCTAGACTATATATACTTCTCCTCCTCCCTCTTTTGAGGGTTCACAAAGTAGTAGCTCATTTGAGAAGCTTTGCTCTCCACTTGATCCCTTCTCCATCGGAGTCACAACCTCTATGGAGGAGATCCCCCAAGTGGATTCAAGACCCCATCACGAGAAGACCTCCTCACGGAGAAGAACTACCGCTACTTGTATCATTCCTTGTTGGATTTGGACCGTGTACCTCTTTGTGTTTCGTGGATCTAGCACATGTGTAATCGAATCTTGTTGGTTTGAGTGTTTTCTCTCATGTTTCTCCTCTTGTTTTCCCTCGTGTTCTTGGTAGGATCCCCTCCAATCGTGAAAGATCGGTCCTAGGGTCTCCACCCTACATCAACAAGGGTCTATTTTATGCAAAAAAAACAAAGAACACGCAAGAAACTGAGATTGCAATCTGGATATTGCGAATATAAGATGAAAGCTTTATTGATCAAGGTGGGGTTCCGCAACGTCTTGGTCTGGTCGTTGAACACAAATGAAGTACACGAAGTTACAGCTATGGCAAACTTTTAATCTAAACAAAACCCAAAGTCTAAACGATGTCCTAAGGGCTGTATATATGGAGGAATAGGGGGATTTCATGACCCCTTAGAGAGGGGTCCGAAACCAACCCTAATTATGTTTCCCCACACATATGGACTCCAAAAACAGCCTAGGAAGTTGTATTTTGAAATTACATGGGACTGGCCAAAAAATAAGGTGGAGCAACACCTAAAATAAGCTATGGACGAAATTTTATGAAGGGGTATCTTGTATATTTCGTCCATGTCCTTGTATGTCATCAGAGAGGCTTCAAAGTGCTGAAATATGCACTTGAAATGCCGCTCTGGTTCCCTTGGCGTGTGCCTTCATCTCGATGCTTGATCCTTCTCCAGTGTTCATCCCTCTTGTCCATGCTAGGCCCTTCATTAGTAATCAACACAAATGTATCAAGTTTAGGCAGCATCATATTCTCATGAACATTAGAATTGTTACCAAGAAACGGAAGTACCTCGTAATTCAATTGGCGAGCATGAGCTATAGTAATTGGTCTAGTATGTATAACAACACGGGCTATGGTAACAATGTTATTGATGTCCTCATCAAGTTTTTATGTACTTTATCATCCAAGAATAATGCATCTGCTCATGAAAACATGAGGATTGTAATGGGACGAGTGATGGACCATGTAAAGCATGAATTCTTGGTCTTGATGCAACAAAAAGCCTCCTCCTCTCCAGACTAAACCTGTAATCTTTCTGGTTCGTAATGGAAGGAAATTGCATTGTTCCATATGTTATTATCCGTATATCTATGCGTGGTGAGCTCAGAGAAGGGTGGTAGAGGGTGGCAAAGTACACGCAAAAATAACAGGAACTTAATTTTTCTAACTCGATCCATCCTCCGAAACATTTTTAGAACCGAGGAAGTGAGTAATGGACGAATACAACTTTTCTTTGTGATCGTTTTGGTGGGACATGGAGCTCAAATGGAATTTGTATGGCCAAATTGTGTCCGTTTAGCGGATACAACATCAGATGACACACCATGAATACATCTTTCAGGGTAAGTTGATCGCGTTGACAACCCATCTTGCACCATTCAGAATGACCTATAATTTTCGTGTGCATGAAGAAAATGAGGATGATCTATTATGTGCTTTATCATCCAAGAATAATGATCGCAAGTGGAAAGCGAGGGTGGTAGAGGGATGGGTGATAGACCATGTAAAACGTAAATTCTTGGGTTTTGATGCAACAAGGAGCCCCCTCCTTTTGTCCAGACTAAACATCTAGTCCCTCTGGTTCATAAATGGAAGGACGTTGCATTGTTCCGTATGGTATTGTCAACATATCTATACATGGGTGATCTCCTGGAAGGGTGGTAGAAGCTGGCAGAGTACACGCAAAGCTAAAATTATCCGGAACTCAATTTTGCAAACTTGATTCGTCCTTTGAAATGTTGTTAATAGCAACGTAGTGAGTGATTGACACATACAACTTTTCATTGTGATCGTTTTGGCAGGTCATGAGCTCAAATGGAGTTTGTATAGCCAAATTGTGTTCATTTTACTTATACAACATCGGGGGACAGGCCATAAATATAACTTTCAGGAAAAGTTGATCGCGCCAACGAGCCACCTTCCACCATTTGGAATGACATATAATTTTTCATGTGCATGAAGATAATGAGGATGGGTTGTTACATACTTTATCATCCAAGAATAATGCATCTATTCGTGAAAAAGTGAGGGTGGTAGCAGGATGGGTGATAGACCACATAAAACATCTTGGGTTTCAGGCCGAAGTTTTGGGCATCGGAGGTTTCGGGCGAAGGTCTGGGCAGGTTCCATGGTGTCCAGATAGTTGGCACACTCTCGAGATGCTTCGGTGCATGGATGCCAGAAGTGCCGGGATGGCCGGAAGTGCCGGGTAGGTGTCCAGAAGTTCTGGCTTTCCAGAAGCTTGTCCTTGCTTATTCTTCATTCTCTTCCATGCTTCCATCATGGATGGTGTAGGCATACTCTTGAGCTTGGACTCCTCCTCGATGAATGTGTAGCTTCGCTCACACCTTTGCACGCACACGGGAGAGGGGTCAAGTAGTATACCATCTCAAAGGGTACAAGTAGACACGTGTAAATGAGATGATTCACTTTTATATGCATGAAGTAGAGGTCACAAGTGTCACTTGGCAAACCGGGTCTTAACATGGTGATGTCCGTAGGATGATCCGCATTATACCCTCCCCCTTGGGAAAGACCCGTCCTCAGATTGTGATCCTTATTACCATGGAAACGGTAGACGTGGACGAATTTGTAGGTGGACGTAGTGTATGTCATTGCACAATCAAAGTACTCCAAGATGTCTCCGAGATGTGACACATGCAAAAAGGGAAAACACAAGGGGAACTTGGAAATACAATGGTTAGTACACATAAGGTGTCCATCATTTGAACATGAGTTTGTCCGACATGATTGTTTTTGACTTTGAGCACGGATCTTATCAAAATGATAGTGAACAATATATAAAACATTCATGTCATCAAGTTCATTGTGCACCAAAGTAAAAATTCTACCATTGTGTAATACGATGTCATAGTGAGATGTGTTGTCAAGAGCATGAATGATGCTTGTAATTTGCGTTGGTATTTCCTAGAAGAGGAGAGGATGATGCAACACAGTAGAGATAAGTATTTCCCCTAGTTATGAAACAAAGCTTATCAACCCAGTAGGAGAACCAAGCAACACTATGTAAACAACACATGCATACAAACAACAAATACTTGCAACACAACACGTGAATGGGTTGTCAATCCCTCAACAGTTTTGAGATAGATTAAATTTTATGAGATTTGATAAATAAATCTAACAAAAATACGAAATAAAATAAATAAAATAAAATTGCAGCAATGTATTTTTGGTTTTAATATTTGATAGGAAATAGACCCGGGGGCCATAGTTTCACTAGAGGCTTCTCTTAGGAAAATAGCATACGGTGGGTAAACAAATTACTGTTGGGTAATTGACAGAAAAGCAAATAATCATGAAAATATCCAAGGCAATGATCGTGTATATAGGCATCACGTCCAAGATTAGTAGCGCGAAATGATTCTGCATCTACTACTATTAGTCCACACAATGACCGCTATCCAGCATGCATCTAGTGTATTCAGTTCATGGAAAAACGGAGTAATGCATTAGGCAAGATGACATGATGTAGACAAGATAAACTCACGTATGAATAAAACCCATCTTGTTACCCTTAATGGCAACTATACATGTGTGTCATGTCTCCTTCTGTCACTGAGATTGAGCACCGCAAGATCGAACCCATCACAAAGCACCTCTTCCCATGGCAAGATAAACCAATCTAGTTGGCTAAACCAATAAATCGGAGAAGAAATACGAGGCTATAACAATCATGCATAAAGGAGTTCAAAGAAGACTCAAATAATATTGATGGATTGATCTGATCATAAACTCACAATTCAACGGATCCCAACAAACACACCGCAAAAAAGAGTTACATCAAATAGATCTCCAAGAAGATTGAGGAGAACATTGTATTGAAGATCAAAAGGAGACAAGAAGCCATCTAGCTACTAACTACGGAACCGTAGGTCTGTGGTAAACTACTCACGCATCATCGAAGGGGCAACAAGGATGATGAAGAACCCCTCCGTGATCGTTGCCCCCTACGGCAGAGTGCTGGAAAAGTCCTCTAGATTGGATCTCGTGGTTCTGGAACATGCGACAGCGGAAAAAGTATTTCGTCAACTCCCCTAGGGTTTGTGAGATTTTAGAGTATTTATAGAGGTGGAGGTAGGTCAAGGGGGTTCCTGTGGGCCCCACTACCCACCAGGGCATGCAAAAGGCCCCTAGCGCGCCCTGGTGTCTAGTGGGCCCCATCGGCCTCCTCTCTTGTGCTCCAGAAGCTTCCAAGGTCTCTTATCACTAGAAAAAAATCTCCAAAAAGTTTCGTGGCAATTGGACTTCGTTTGGTATTGATATTCTACAAAGTAAAAAACAAGTAATAAACAACAACTGGCACTGGGCACTAGGTTAATAGGTTAGTCCCGAAAAATTATATAAAGTTGCTAGTAATTGTATATGAAACATCCAAGATTGATACTTTAATAGCATGAAACAATAAAAAATTATGGATACGTTAGAGACGTATCAAGCATCCCCAAGCTTAATTCCTGCTCGTCCTCGAGTAGGTAAATGATAAAAACAAATTTTTTTGATTTGGAATGCTACCTATCATATTCATCACATATTCTTTCTTTTGTAGCATGGACATTTGCACTTTAGGTGTTTCAAAACTATAGTGTATAATTTGACACGAGGACATCAATACTCAAGAATATCAACAAGCAACCATGTCTTTCAAAATATCAACACTAAAGAAAGCTATCCCTAGCCCATTATTCTCAATCATTGATCTATTCATGAAACACACTCAAATATTAGCTACATCCAATGCACAAGTATTCCAATAGTGTTCCATAGTTGGTGCTTTATAAGAGAAGTCGAAGACTCAATAAAATAGAAAAAATGCATAAAAGTAAATAGATAGGCCCTTCGCAGAGGGAAGCAGAGATTTGTAGAGGTGCCAGAGCTCATAGCTTAAATTGAGAGATAAAATTGTTTAAAGAGGAATGCCTTTCATGTCAATGAAAATGACCGAGAATTCCCAATATCTTCCATGCTAGGTAAATCATAGGCGGTTCCCAAACATAAAATAAAGTTTATTTACTTTTCCACAATTCTTTCACAATCCATGGCTAGCCGTATCCACGGGTGCCTTTCATACCAACACTTTCCAAGGAATTTATTATGAACAACATATATATTTTTTTTTCATTTCGGGACTGGGCATCCCTATTACCTGCCACACTCCCATGCAATGACAAGTGAATAAACACTCATCTTGAGAATATCATACCTAGAATGGAAATATTGCCCCTGTCGCTTCATGAGCGGTACATGCACATAAAAAGGAAATTCATTTTGAAAATTAGAGCTGGCACATAGAAATTTACTTGGAACTGCATGGAAATACCACATATAGGTAGGTATGGTGGACTCATTTGGCACAACTTGGTTTAGGATTTGGATGCACAAGCAGATTCCCGCTTAGTACAAGGAAAGGCTAGAAAATTGATTGAGAATCAACCAACCAAAAAACAAAAATGATCATAAATGAGCATTGAACATAACTAACACTAAATAATGCGTCACAAGTAGGATGCAACTTCATTGATAACTATTGACTTTCGTGCTTGCATAGGGAATCACAAACCGTAACACCAATATTCTTACTAAATCACAATTACTCACCAACATGACTCACATATTACTATCTCCATATCGCAAAACTACTGCAAGGAATCAAGTTTTAATATCCAATGATCTTAATGATATTTTTATTATATCCCTCTTGGATGTCTATCATTTTGGGACCAATTGGATATCCTAAGCAAATTACCATTGCTAATGAGAAGCTCTCAAATAAGTTTAAGTGAAGCACGAGAGCATAAACATTTCTTCAAAATTTTACTAACTCTCAAAATGATCTAAGTGAAGCATGAGAGTATTTCTACAAAAATTAAACCATCACTATGCTAAAAAAGATCTAAGTGAAGCACATAAAGCAATTCCATAGCTCAAAAAATTTAAGTGAAGCACATACAACAATTCTAACAAATCATCGCATCATTATGGATCTCTCAAATAGGTGTCTTCAGCAAGATTGTGACAAACTGAAAAGAAAAACAAGCAAAGACTCATATAATACAAGATGCTCCAAGCAAAACTCATCATATGTGATGAATAAAAATATAGCTCCAAGTGAATTTACCGATGGTCGTTAGAATAAAGAGGGGATGCCTTCCGGGGCATCCCCAAGCTTAGTTGCCTGGTACTCCTTGAATATTACCTTGAGGTTCCATGGTCATCCCCAAGCTTAGGCTCTTGTCACTCCTTATTCCTTCATCCAGCGCGATCTCACCCAAAACTTGAAAACATCAATCAGACAATCACACAAAACTTAACAAAACCTTCCTGAGATCTGTTTGTATATAAAGCAAATCATCACTTTAAGTACTATTGCAAACCCATTCATATTTGATTATTGCATTATAACTACCGTATTCTAAATTTACCATGGCTTATACCCACTGATACAATCCATAGATTCATCAAAACAAGCTTACAATGCATCAAAAAACAAAATTTGTCAAAATAGAATAGTCTGTAGTAATCTAAACATTAACCATACTTCTGTAAGCTCCAAAACTTTTGAAAAATTAGGACAACATGGGAAATTTTTATATAAATCATGTGTAAAAGATTTATAGTTTTATCACGCTCCAGAGAATTGTAACAATTCTTGTACTGGACACACAAGTTTCTGTTTTCCAACAGGATCAAATCAACTATCATCCAACATGATCCTAAAGGATTTACTTGGCACAAACCCTAACTGAAACATAAAAAGCACAATAACATTAGTATAATTGCATATTTATTGAAGAACAAAAGGAATTTTTTTCAAAGATAACTATTGGGTTGCATCCCAACAAGCGCTTTGTTTTACGCCCCTAGCTAGGCACAATGCATCGATTCAAGTATTGTCATCTTTGGTTTTTGCTACATAGGTTTCCCTCATGATTGATTCATATGGTGGTTTAGTTCCAGTTCTAGGGAAGTGTTCCATGCCCTTTCTCAATGGAATCTGAAATTTAATATTCTCTTCTTTCATATCAATCATGGCACCTATAGTTCATAAAAATGGTCTACCAAGTATTATGGGAGAAGACAGATTGCAATCAATATCAAGAACAATAAAATCTATGGGCACATAGTTCCTATTTTCATGAATAAAAATATCATTAATTCTTCCCAAAGGATTTTTAATAGTAGAATCCGACAAGTGCAAATTAAGAGAACATTCCTCCATATTTGTAAAACCTAGCACATCACATAGAGATTTCGGAATTGTGGAAACACTACCATCCAAATCACATAAAGCATTGCACTCATAATTTTTGATCTTGACTTTAGTGGTGGGTTCCCATTCATCATATAATTTTCTAGGAATTGAAATCTCTAATTCCAACTTTTCTTCCAAAGCTTTCATCATTGCTTCTACAATATGTTTACTAAAGGCTTTATTTTGTTGTCGGTGTACTAAAGTTGGGCCTTTGTTAGTACCCCATACTTGTGCACGGGCAATTGCAGCCTCACCCGTGGCAAGGCCTCACGGGGAAAGGTGGAAGCAAATACAAGACGACCGAAGAAGGCCACAAGCAGGGCTCCCGGCAAGATCCTTGCCAAGGTGGTTTGTGAAGCGGAGCCCTGACAAGACCACCACCCTAGAGGCTGAGAGCTCTGGCACCATCGACAATGTCAAGACCAAGACCCAGGGGGGTCTGCGTGGTGGTATTAAGATCTTTGTGACGACCAGAGGGCAAAGTTCCCAACAAGATTCTTGTCGGGGACGCTTGCGAGGCCCCGGCAATATTCTTGTCAGGGTTTCTCGCGGGCCTGCGGCGAGACTCGCACACGGAAACGATCCGCCCGCCCTACCAACGTCCCAGCACAACGACTAGCCTGCTAGCCTAGCAAGCGCCTGCGTGGTGGCATGCAGATCTTCGTGAAGATCCTACCATCGTTCCAGCGCAGCGGCCAGCCAACCAGCCTGGCATTGCATGCCTCGTCATCCTGGATATGTGTCAAGATGAGGTGAGGTGGTGACGGACGAGACGGGCTCTGTTTACATCCCCTATAAAGTTAGGGACATGTAAACGATGCATTAAATGTGTTTGTCCTAAGACGACAGAGATAAGTATGCGCATTGTAACAACTTTACACCTCCTGTATGCCTGTACGCCAATGTGGTAGCCCCTTGGTATAAAAGGAGGCCCAAGGTGATATAGGAGGGGACTTTTGGACTTTCTGGCCCAGTTTGTGCATAGCAGCTAGCCGAAGTTCAAGAACACTCAATACTCTAAAAGCAGGACTAGGGTTTTGTGCTTCTCAGCGGCCCAAACCTGGGTAAAAATCCCTCGTGTTGATTGTTAAATATGCTCTTTGTGCACTCCTCTCTCCCTACCAGATTGTAGAAGGGATCCATGTGATCCCATAGGTGTCATTGCCCCGACATTTTTGGCGCGCCAGGTAGGGGGAGAGAGGTTGTGCAAACCTGATCTAGCAGTTTAGCGCTTCAATTTCTTCAACATCTTCATCATCATGCTTCCCTAGAAGAAGGGTTTGACGGCAATTGATTTGTTTCCGCCCGATCCGCCCGTACCAACACAGACGGGAGACGGGATGGACGTGGGCGGAGGAGGAGGTGGCGATCATGAGCTTTCATGATGTTCTGGCGACAGGAGCCACGCAAGTGGCATCGCCTGCATCCACGACAACGGCCCATGCCCAGTTGGAACCTAGGACGGAGCCGCGCTACACATGGGCGGTGCAACAACCTCCAAAGGTGGAAAGGCGACCTCCAAGACACCCCCGCCGGTGCATGCGCCGCAGTCTTCCCAGGTTGTGCGTGATGACCAGCGTCGCGACATTGGTGACCCCAAGCGTCCCCATGGAAAGAGCACTCAGCATCATTCCTGGGACGCGCAGGGCCAGCATGCATGCCAAGACGCCGGTGGAAGCCGCGCATAGCTGCGAGACCGTGACGGAGCTCCTTCTAACACAATTAGGAGTCCGAGCACCTCACGTTCTTCGTGCTTGTCACTACCGCCTACACCAGCGGAGGCCTTGGCGCGAGTGTAACTACTCCTAGATTTTCCTCCTGCTGTGGAAAAGCTCAAAGAATGAAGAGCTGCTATTTAGAGCCTCCTCGGTTTCATCGACGGAGATGGGCATTAACAGGCGGAGCCTTCACGGCGGTAGTCCACTGGGCCGGCGCGTGCCGATGGCGGACGAAACGGATGTGGTGCGACCACGGTGCACTCTCCTCCACCATGATAGCAGCGGTTGCCAGTTCGGCGGGTCGATGCCCGTGACGATGGATCCACGGCGTCGTACGACCCACGAGCTCACCGCGATGAACGTCAAGTTCTTCAAGAACGGGTCGAAGAAGATGCTCGAACCACCATCAAGTGGTAGCAAGAAGCGCACCATCAATCTGATAGGCCCGTAGGGCCCACTATAGAAAGGCATGCGCCGGGGAACTCTGGTGACCTAACTTATGAGGTGGGTTGTCCAGCTTTTACCCGTGAGTTGTGGCGCTTCCAGTGGCCCACTTCCCGCACGTTCAAACCATAGGTCCCGGAGAAGTATGATGACAAGACTCATCTGTTGGAGTTCCTGAGCGTTTACACCATAGCCATGCAAGTTGCTGGGGCTCGAGATGGCAATGTGCTCGCCAACTACTTCGTGTTGGTGCTCAAGCCCAATGTCAGGTCGTGGCTGATGCACCTGCCAGTAGATTCCATCTCCTCTTGGTCGGATCTGTGCCACGAGTTTGTTGGCGGCTTTACTAGAGGCCACCAAGCTTACACCTCATCCCCTAGAAGGATGGCAAATCCCTTCTGAAAGCGTGTTAAGTCGACTAGAGGGGGGGGGGTGAATAGGTGACTTTTACAAATTCGTCACTGAGGAATTTCAGGGTGAGGAAATTCCTAAGTTATGGACAACTAGCAGCGGAATAAGTACTCAAGTGTAAGCATAATAGAGTAACAACATAGTCATCATGATGAAATGAAAAACAAACACAGAGCACAAGTAGCGTAAACACAGGATAGGCAGGCTAAAGACAATGTGACTGGAGAAATTGGATTGAGGAAATAGAGAAAGTCTTCAGTCAAAGTCTTCAAACAATAATGTTTAGGTTCATCAACACATGAATGAGGAAATGAAAGGGTTGAGGAAATAGAACCAGTAGGCTTGGTGAAGATAATGATTTGGTAGACCAGTTCCAACTGCTGTGACAGTTGTATGTCTAGTTGGAGCGGCTGATTATTTAAACTCGAGGACACATAGTCCCGGACACATAGTCCTCACCGTATTCTCCTTCAGCTAAGGTCACACAGACCTCGCCCAACACTCATGGTAGGTCTTGACAGGTGACTTCCAAACCTTCACAGACTTGGTCACTCGATGATCCACAATTCCTCTTGGATGCTCAGGCCATGAAGCCTAACCGCCTGGAGGATACACAGTCCTCAAAGGTAACAAGTGTCGGTTCCACACAGGAACAATCTCTTTAGTGATACTCAACCACTTTGGGTTTGTAGGTGTTTGGGTTTGTGTTTTCCTCAATTGATGATTTTCGCTCAAAGTCCTCGGAGGATGGGATGCTCTCAATGACAAGTGTCAGTTTCTCTCGGAGCTGCCAACCAGCTAGTGGTTGTAGGGGGCGGCTATTTATAGCCTAGGGCGCAGCCCGACATGATAAGACATAAATGCGTTCAATGATATGACTGTTAGGTGGTTGGATATTTTGGACAGCTGGCGCGTAGCACAACAACAGTCGGATTTGAGGTTCCTCAGGGCTATCATGTTCGTCATTGTGTAGGCAATCCGCACTGGCGAATTCCTATCTCCTCAGTCAGAAAAAATTCCTCAGGGGCCAGAAGATCTTCGTCTCTGTCACTGAAGAAATTGACTGAGCTGATATGAGATTTCCAATGGCTTCACTCAAAATGATTGGGTAGGTGTAGGATTTTGAGATGAGCATCACTTGAAAATCATTTTCCTTAGTATTACCTGGACCCCCTTTAACAGTACAGTGTTTCCTATGACTCAAGAAAGTTAAAATGAAACTAGGAAAACAAAATTCTTCACGCTTCATAATCCTCGCACGAATATCCAAGTCTTCAAGGTTACACCAATTTCTTCACTTTCAAAATCTTTAGGAGAACCAAAGTCTTCAGCTGAAGACATACATTTTTAGTGGCCGACATTCAACGTAAATATCAAACTCCTCATTGACTTATAGAGCATGTGTACACTCACAAACATATCAGTCCCTTAACCTATAAGTCCTCAATACACCAGAATCACTAAGGGGCACTAGATGCACTTACAATCTTCCCCTTTTTGGTGATTGATGACCAATGGGTTAAGTTTTCAACGGGGATAAACATATTAATTGAAAGTGCTCAATATTGAGGAATTTGATTGCAAGATATAGAAGAACTCCCCCTTAAGATGTGCATATTTGAGGAATTTGCTTTTGATGGCATATGCACATTGTACAGTAATATCATGGAGATCTCCCCCAATATCTTGTAATTCATACACGCATTTAACATATCAAATGAAGAATTTGAAATGCATGATGAAATATGGTAACTGATGTAATTCAGCATGCGTGCATAACATATATGACGAAATAGCATGTAGAAAAACAGAGCAAAAGTATGAGGTCACCATCGGACTTAAGTTTAACTCGATCCAACAAACACTTCAGAAGAGCGAGAGTTGCAACTTAACAAAAAAATACCCATATAAATAGACCCGCTTGAAGACTAACTCAAATTTTGCCCCCTTTGTCATCAAATGACCAAAAGGGACAAAAAGTGAGGACTAACGCCCATGAAGAATATGATCATGACGTCGATGGAGGAGTGCCAGCATTGTTGGGGTCGGTTGTTGAAGTAGGGCCTGCCGCAGTGTCGTCCAAATCTTCATGGGCCATTTGCATTTCTGCCGCTAACTCGAACCACCTACTCAGATTTGCCCCTAATTTCAAAGCATGCTCAAATTTTCCCCTCTGCCGTTAAGTCACTACTCAAAAATGCCCTTCCATCTAGTCAAAGGCCTTTGACCGTCAAAGGCCCATGTGTACTATAGCAGACGGAAAGTGCTACAGTATTGGATGGAAAGTGCTACAGTATTGTACGAAAGGGCATTTATGAGTAGTGACTTAACGGTGGAGGGGCAAATTTGAGCATGCTTCAAAATTAGGGGCAAATCTGAGTAGTGGGTTCAAGTTAGGGGCACAGATGTAAATGTCCCAATCTTCATTTCCATCCATCTCGCGCGATGAAGAAAACGAGCTGGCCACCAAAGAAGGAACTTCAACTTCCTTGAATTTCTTTGACGGTCGCTTAGACCAGTCGAAGTCCTACTCGAGGCCCATCTGCTTAAGATCTTCTTCACCGTATAGATGAGATAGAACAACCTAGGTGCAATCAAATACTTCATGGAGGTAGTAGTGGTTCTTCTTCACTGAATTGTGTGTAGCAGTCATGTTATGAAGAATTCAACCAAACTAATGCTTGACCCATTTGTGGTTGCGATCGAGGAGAAGCTCATGTTAAGTCATAAACCTTGGAGCTATGCCTTGAGGATTTTGCTTTGAAGCATTGGCGGCAGAGTCATGAGTGGCAGAGTCATCATTGGTGGAATAGGATGCAGCTTTGCGGAATTGTCCATCCAATGGACGAATGCCTTCATCAATAATAGTGGCCTTGCCCTTCTCATCAGCTGAGGAAATAGTCCGCTTGAAGACTTGAATGGGGGGTAAGTAGCTGCCATGATTAAGTGTATCAGCCTGGTAGTTGATTGAAGACCTTGATCTGATGAATTTCATGATCCAGGGAGCGTAAGGCTTCTATTCAAATAGACAAAGAGCAACATTTGCCATAGTCCTCATGAAGAAGTCATGGTAGTTGATTGGAATACCTTGCATGATACTGAATAGCAGATTCTTCATGATGCCAACGACTTCTTCTTCATTAGAGTCGTGGCCTTTGATAGGACTTAGGGTCTTGGTCAAAATGCGATAGACAGTCCGAGGCACATAAAGCAATTCCTTCATGAGGAATTTGGTTCTTGGGGCTTGGCCATACTTTAGCGCCTTCATCAACACTTGCATGAAATGATCAGAGAGCTCAGGTTCATGATAGAAGAGAGGTGCAACTTCAAGGGGAGGAATTACAGGCAGGGCATGAAGCAATTCAGAGGCCGGTGCTTTAAAGTGTGTGTTCTCTATCATCCAGTCCAACACCCAAGAATTTATATCATCATAATTGCTAGTGATGTGCAGCGTCACCTAGAACTTAAGAATTAGCTCTTCATTCCAATCACTTATATCAGTGTAGAAGTTGAGTAGCCCAGCGCCATGAAGAACACTGAGGACTGGGGTGAAGCAAGGCAGTGATTCCATATCCACATGAGGAATATGCTCATGGTCAAAGATCTTGTCCTTATCAAATAGGAAGAGTAGAAGTTCATCTGACTTGCTATCCAGAAACGCTTCCTTCGAAGACAAGAAGAGTCATATGGGTTGTAGTCAGTGAAGAATACATGCTCATGAAAGAAGTCACCAGCCTTGAACTTCTGCGTCTTTGAGAACGGTTCTTCGGCTTGGGCTGAGGTGTATCAGTCAATGTCTTCACTGCGTTAGGAATCACAGTCTTAGGGGCCTCAGGCTGAGGAATTTCAGTTTCCATTTCAATGGTAGCCTGGGTCTCCTTTTCTTCAGCAGCTTTAACATCAGCACTAGTGGCTGGAATTTCTTCAGGCATGGTAAGAAGGGGTGCTTGAGGTTCATCAGAGCCCGTATGAATTTCTTCAGTCTGGACTGGGGACTGAGGAATCTGTTGCAGTGGGGTGAACATGGGGGAATTGGGGTGATGACTTTCCCAATAGTCATCATTCAACACTAGAGTGGTGCACCAAATGTCCACGTCTTCTTCTTCTTCATCAATTTCCTCAACGCCTGCCTCTTTAGCAGTGAACTGAGGCATGGGCGATGATACCGATGGAGTTGAAGTGACATTGTCCACTTCACTTTCCTCATCCAACTGCTTTTTCGAAGCAGCAGAGGGATCTTCTTCATCTGGTTCGCTTGGAATCACATAATCTTCACCAAAAGGAACGATTTCCTTTGATGGCATGCTTGAAAGAGGAACAACATCTATGAGATTTGCAAAAGAGCTGGTCAAAGTCTTCGCCTTTTTGGGAGCAGAAGACTCTGAGGAAGCAGATGCTTTCCTTTTCTTCACTGCTGCTCTCTTCGCAGCCTTGGTTTTCTTCACTTCTAATGCAGAACGAAGGATAAGACTTGGTGTTGGCATTGGTGCAGGAGGAGCAGAGGAAATTGGTGCAGTTTCTTCAGGCACAACTGATGCAGTTGTCCTGACTTTTCGATTTCAGCGGTACGCGTCGGATGCTTCACCGCTCGTTTTGTACTTCAGGCGCAACACTAGTGGTTGCCCTGGCAGTTTCTTCAGCGGCTGGAATAGCTTCATCATCCCTGGTGCTTTCAGTTTCATCAGCAGCCTGATTTTCATCAGCGATGCTGGCATGTTCTCCAGTAGGCTGTGCAGATGCTTCAGCTTGAGGAATTTCAATGTGCATTGGAGCAGCAACATTGGGTGTAAATCCTTTCGCCATTCTGACGAATCTAATTTTGGCTCCCAGCCATTCTTCCCTGTAGGCATCAAATTCATCACTGAGTTTCTTGATCTCAGATTGCAGAGCGACATGTTCATCACGCGATAGCCTTAGAACGTTGTCCTTTAGAAAGTGTTGTTTCTTGTACTGTGTTTTCTTCACGGACCTGGCTTTCTCAAATTTACATTTTTCTTCAGAGATGAAAGCCGTCAACATATGACTTTGGCCAGGTCTGAGGTTTAATTCTGGCAAGGGAGTGTTTGGGTCCTTGTGCCAGAAATCAATGAAGTCCAGGATCTTCTTTGGATCTAGCATGAGTGGCACATCGCTGCCCTTGGCTCTAGCAGCCCTTTGCTGTCTGTCTTTGATGATTTCTGCTAATTCCTCATCATTAGCTTTGTCTTTATCGGACGACACTTGGAAGGCCACTAGTTTCTTGTGAGGACTTGGTCTTGTGCCTCGTCCAGCAGTAGCCTTGGTCTTCAGCAAAGTGGGGCCTGTTGGGGAGTGAGGAGGAGCTGAAGAACTTGCACATGATCCAAAAGGAATTGAGATGCCTGTGGTCCTTTGGCAAGAGGAAAGATGCACAAGTGCCAACGACTTTGCTGGAGGAGCAGATGGTTTTGCAACTTGAGGAATTGGAGCAGCTTGAGGAATAGGCTGTGAGGGCACAAATGAGCTTGTCCGTGAGGGCATTACTGAGGAAGGTGGTTTCCAAGCAGGCTTCTTAGGCATAGCCTTCTTGCTAGTAGAGGCCTCAGCAGCGGCAGCAGATGAGTCTTTGTTGAATTTCCTCATGCTTCCTTGGCCTGTTTGGCCAACTTGGCTTGCCACTTGGCCCATTCATCAGCATAGTCCTCACCGCGCTTGATGCTAGTGGGATCAGCAATTTTTCGAGGTGCCAATGGAGGTCTTGGGCAAGGAGGGCTTAGAGCGAATTTCTTCATGTACTTTGGAGTAACATATTTGCATTCCCTCCATTCTTGTGCCCATGTTCGTTCAATCTTCTGAATGCGCACCTTGCGCTCATTCTTTGTTTCTTTCCCGTGAGTTGCCTCATCCGGAGTGCAATACCCTGCATAGATGTCATCGGGGATTTCAAAAGCAGCATTCACTTCCAGTTTCTTCCCTCCCTTCTGAGGTCTCTTGCCATATGCCATTTTCTTCAGCTGATGATTTTGAAGAATTAAGTTCTCTGAAGAGGTGTGCAGTTTTTCTTCGAGGAACGCTGCAAATGAGTTAATTTGATGAGAACCTAGTGATTCAGCAGCGGACATGTGTACTTGTGAACACAGTATAGTTGCGAAGAATTTGAAGAGGTCATATGCGTTCTCAGAAGTTTTTGCAAAAAGAACAAGTTTGAGGAATGTGACCAGATATGTCTTGAGGAATTTCACTAAGCGTTCTTTGACTTAGGTTCCAGAGTTGTATGGATTTGTGAAATTCACACAATTGAGGAATCTTGAAGAAAAATGTTTCTTAGAAAAATAGATCAAGAACAGATGATTGTGTGAGGTGTTTAAAGTGTGGAAGTTGAAGAATAAACACATTTTGAAGATTTTATGGAAATCATCAAAATCAACAAAGGCAGTAAAAGTAACTTTTAATTACCCTTGACGAAGAACACGACGAACTGAGAGTGTTAGATTGGAAGTTTGTCCGTCCGGATCTTCCACACCCTAACTTGGCGGAGGAAGATAGCTACGGCGGCGGCGGAGTGAAGATGTCCGCGGCAGTACGACGGTGGCGAGGTCGAGGCAGTGAAGCTCTTCCTCACCGGCAACGATGAAAGTAGCGGCGGCACTAGGGCTTGAGAGCTCGAGTGAGGGGAGTGAGTTCGAGCGGGGTAAATGCAGTCTGAGGAGGGTAAGGGGTATTTATAGCCGAGATGAAAAACTGCTCGCCCGAGGAAAATGGACGAACATGCCCCTAACCCTTCTCATCCTAGCGACATGTGTCACCACGTACAGTGTGGTGGAGATCGTGGGTGAATAGATAAATCTTATCATGGGATGTGGGATGGTTTGAGCGGCGAAAGCCGAAAATTCAGATAAGAAATTTTTAATGTTTCGTTTGAAAATTCTTGAGCTGACAAGGACAAAGTGAAGATTTTGAACGGGCTTCAAATAGAACGCACATGAAGAATTTATGAATAGACTGGGTTGAGTTTAGCATAGAGGGGGGAAGGGTCCGATCACATTCACTTAGCAGAAAAAGCAACTTGAAGAATTAGTAATAAGTGAATGCTATTGAGGATATAAAACTCATATATATATAGTCAATGAAGAACAACGACACGTGAAGACAGTGCAAAGTTGAAGAAATTTAACAACTGATGAATTTCAAAAATGAAGAAAAACTCAAATTGAAGATTTTCAACTTTGGTTTGGTGGCGTAACCCACCGTATAAGAATGATGATTTCAGACACCGTGTACAATTGTCATAGGGTTCTGAGAATCAAATTCTTCATTAATTTATTCACACTTAGAGGGTTAGTTTTCATTCATTGAAGAAAAACGTTACTTCATGTGTTGCACATCTAAGTCATCCAATTTGCATAAGTGTTAGGATGTGTGTCCTTTTCAAAGAACATTCAAAGATTCTAAGATATTTAGCTCACATCGCAACTTGCTAAATCTCTTCTCATCCAAGTGCTTTGTGAAGATATGGGCCAGCTGGTCTTCAGTATTTGTGTGGTCGACGGAGATGTAGCCCTTCAACACATGGTCACAAAGAAAATGATGACGAATCTGGATGTGCTTTGTCTTTGAGTGCTTAACTGGGTCGTGAGCAATCTTGATAGCACTCTCGTTGTTGCAGTAGAGTGGCACATTCTTCACATTGATGCCATAGTCCTTGAGGGTTTGCTTGATCCATAGCAATTGAGCACAAAGAAGATCCAAAGAGCAATGTACTCACTTTCAGAGAGTAGAGAGTGATATGCGATTCGCTTCTTCGAGGACCAACATACCAAGGATCATCCGAGGAAATGACATGTGCTCGATGTTGACTTGCGGTCCACCCGATCACCAAAGATAGTCGAGTCAGAATATCCAATGAGATCAAATGAAGAGCCCTTGGGATACCATAATCCAAGTGTTGGAGTGTGAGCTAGATATTGAAGAATATGCTTCACAGCCATATGGTGTGATTCCTTCGGTCTAGCTTGAAATCCGGCACACATGCAAACACTAAGCACAATATTCGGCCTAGATGCACATAGGTACAATAAAGAACCAATCATGGAGCGGTATACATTTTGATTGAAGTCTTTACCATTTTTATCGGTGCATAGATGGACATTTGTGGGTATAGGGATTTAGACGCCTTTGCAATCTTGCATGCCGAATTTCCTCAACACATCCTTGAGGTATTTCTCCTGAGATGTGAATATGCCATTGTGTTGTTGACGAATTTGAAGACCTAAGAAGAATTTCAACTCTCCCATCATAGACATATGATATTCCTCACTCATCATATCGGCAAATTCGTCACTGAAACGTTGTTTAGTACAACCGAAGCTAATATCATCAACATATATTTGGCACACGAATAATTCATCATCATATACTTTGGTGAAAAGAGTTGGGTCTAGTGAACCGGGTTTGAAGCCTTTCTTCATGAGGAATTCCTTCAATGTATCATACCACGCCCGAGGTGCTTGCTTGAGGCCATACAAGGCCTTGTTGAGTCTGTAGACGTGATCTGGAAATTTTGGATCCTCAAAACCTGGTGGTTGAGCAACATATACTTCTTCCTCAAGCTTACCATTGAGGAATGCACTTTTCACATCCATTTGATGTAAGATGATATTATGATGGTCAGCGTAAGCAAGCAATATGCGAATGGCTTTAAGTGTAGCAACATGTGCAAAAGTTTCATCGAAATCAATTCCTTCAACCTGTGTGTAGCCTTGAGCTACAAGACGAGCCTTATTTCTCACCACAAGGCCATTTTCATCATGTTTGTTGCGGTAGATCCATTTGGTACCGGTGATGTTGTGCTTTCGTGGGTCTTCTCGCTTGACAAGCTCCTACACATTGTTGAGCTTGAATTGATGCAATTCATCTTGCATGGCTTGAATCCACTCAGATTCCATGAGTGCTTCATCAACTTTAGTGGGCTCTGTGATAGAGACAAACGCAAAATGCCCACAAAAGTTAGATAAGTGTGAAGCTTTTGCGCACGTGAGAGGACCTGGTGTGTTGATGTCGCTGATGATTTTCTTGAGCTGCACTTCCTTTGCAATGCGAGGATGTGCAGGTTGACGACTTTTCTTAGGCCCAACAATTTCTTCAGGGCGATTTTCTTCAGCAGCACCAGTATGATTGTCCTCACGATCCGGAATGACTTCTTCAGCAGATTCTTCGGTAGGGATGATATCCCCAGCAGCTTTGAGCTTGATGGATTCCTCAGGTGACATTTCATCTAGCACAGGTGGTAGGTGCTCTCTTTGCGGCCATTAGTTTCATCGAACCGCACATCTATAGTTTTAACAATCTTGTGATGAGTGATGTTGAAGACTCTGTAGGTGTGCGAGTCCTTTCCGTAACCAAGCATAAAACCCGCATGTGCTTTCGGTGCAAATTTAGAGTGATGGTGAGGATCCCTAATCCAACATTTAGCACCGAAGACTTTGAAATAACTTACATTGGGTTTCTTGTCAGTGAGGAGTTCATATGAGGTCTTTTTGAAGAATTTGTGAAGATATACCCTGTTGATGATGTGGCACGCAGTATAAATTGCTTCAGGCCAAAAGCACTGAGGCATCTTGTACTCATCAAGCATGGCTATATCTTCCACGTGTCGAAGCATGACTTAGAGGCATAACCGCATGGTGGTTTCGTCGCAAGAAAGGTCATCTTCACACAATCCCATGTAATGAACAAGAATGGGATAAAGAGAGTTGGCTTACAATCGCCACTTCACACAATACATAAATAAGTCATACATCATTCAAAATACACTCATAGACCGGCTACGATCAAATCCAAATGAAAAGAAGACAACCCGAAATGCTAGATCCCCGATCGCCCCAACTGGGCTCCACTACTGATCATCTAGAAACGAAACATAGTAACGACCAAGGTCCTCTCAAACTCCCACTTAAGCTCGGTTGTGCCACTTGCGCTGGTATCCTCGGTACCTGCATCTGTTTTGGTAGAATCTGTGAGCCACGGGGACTCAGCAATCTCACACCCGCGAGATCAAGACTATTTAAGCTTGTAGGTAGGACAGGGGTAATATGGTGGAGCTGCAGCAAGCACTAGGCATATATGGTGGCTAACATACGCAAGTGAGAGCGAGAAGAGAAGCAACGCATCGGTCGAGAAGCTAGAAGTGATCAAGAAGTGATCCTGAAACTACTTACATTCATACATAACCCAAACCGTGTTCACTTCCCGGACTCCGCCGAGAAGAGACCATCACGGCTAGACACGCGGTTGATGCATTTTAATGAAGTTAAGTGTCAAGTTATCTACAACCGGACATTAACAAATTCCCATCAGCCTCATAACCGCGGGCACGACTTTTGAAAGATAATACCCTGCAGGGGTGTCCCAACTTAGCCCATCACAATATCTCACGGTCAACGAAGGATATACCTTCTCCCGGGAAGACCCGATCAGTCTCGGAATCCCGGTTCGCAAGACATTTCGACAATGGTAAAACAAGACCAGCAAGACCACCCGACTGTGAAGACAAATCCTGATAGGAGCTGCACATATCTCGTTCTCAGGGCACACCGGATAAGCGAAGCGTACAGGTACCAACATAACCCAAGTTGCCAAGGAACGGTCCCGCACGGTGCTCTAGTTTGGACCAACACTCGGAGGAGCACTGGCCCGGGGGGGGGGGGGTAAATAAAGATGACCGTCGGCCTTGCGAATGGTAAAACCAAGGTTGGGCCTTGCTGGAGGAGTTTTATTCAAAGCGAACTGTCAAGGGGGTCCCATAAATCACCCAACCGCGTAAGGAACACAAAATCAAGGAACATAACATAGGTATGACGGAAACTAGGTGGCAAGAGTGGAACAAAACACCAGGCATAAGGCCGAGCCTTCCACCCTCTACCAAGTATATAGGTGCATTAATTAAACAAGAGATATTGTGATATCCCAAAATATCCATGTTCCATCAAGGAACAAACTTCATCTTCACCTGCATCTAGCAACGCTATAAGAGGGGCTGAGCAAAAGCGGTGACATAGCCAAACAACGGTTTGCTAGGAAAGGATGGTTAGAGGCTTGACATGGCAATATGGGAGGCACGATAAACAAGTGGTAGGTAGAGCTAACATAGCGATAGAGCAGCAACTAGCAAAGCAAAGATAGAAGTGATATCGAGGGTATGGTCATCTTGCCTGCAAAGTTCTCAGAGTTGTCGAAAGCTTGATCCTCATTAGCATTCTCAACAGGTTCCTCGTTCACGTACTCGTCTCCCGGCTCTACCCAAAGCAAGAACACAAGCAATGGAACCACAATAAATCACGGTGCAATGCATAAGCAACATGATGCAATACATAGCATGATGTGCGAGATGTGATATGCAATGCTTATGCGTGCTCCGAAAGGAAAATGATGAACATGGCATAAAATTGGCAAACCTAGTATGCCGCTGGAAAGATGAGATGATTTCGGTTGAAATCGATATAAAGATCACCGGAATCGGAAGCACGGTTTGCAAATGGCAAGCAAAACAAGAATGAAACCAATCTGCGGTTAACAGCATGATAGCACTTAGAATACATCAAGAAACTATGCTACAGCACCCCAACATAGCAACAAAGCATATGACAGTGATCTACGAGAGATGCTTGACAAAATATGAACACTGAGATATGGCTAATTCACACATTAACAGGTTCAAACAACCATGGCAAAAGTGCAAAAGATAACAGCAGCACAGACTTCACTAACATGGCAGAAACAACATCAGGAAGCAATGTTTAGAGCAAGCAAACATCATGCTATAGGAACATATCATAGAAACTTAAGGCATGGCATGATACTACTAAATGCATAGAACAAAAGTCATTTATTGACCATGAGCCAAAAAGGATCAGAAGATATGATTGCACCCATGTAAGCATAGCAAGTTTCGTTAACAGATCCAAGAAACAGAGCATGGCATTAACACCATTATGAAGGCATCTTTGCGAGCTCGATTTACTCACCACAAGTCATTGCATGACAAGATAAGCATAGACTAGCAAGAATACATGTTTATGAAACTAAACATGGCAAGATCAAGATCATAGCATACAAGGATCAACTACAACAACCTTGGCAAAATTGAATATCATGTAAACAATCTGCCAGGAAACATTTTATAGCAAAAGTAGAGCAAGAAAATGACATGCTAGACTACTCCATAATTTCAAACATGGGCATGAATGGATAGATCATAACCATATGTTCAAAACATCCTTACTGAAGTATCTCAAAATAAGCATGGATCTCTCTATAGCATCAAGGTTACATGGCATAAAAACAACAGCAGAACAGGGACTGAAATCAGCAACATCACGAAGCCTAGTTTGCATGCTTGTGCTAGTCCCCACATTGATCACAAAAATACATGGCAAGCACCTCTGTAAAGATGGCATGGCATAGTACAAAACACATGTAGAGCTCATGCCCATAAGATGCACACAATAAATGTAGCAAAAATGACAAAACAACATCATGAAGTAAAATGACATGTTTATGAACTTGCTCAAATGCAGAAACTGATGCCACCACTAGATTGGTGGGAGTTTTCTACCCCAAAAACATATATAATATATTGGGGTTGCTGTAGAAAAATCATCACAAGTGCAATAAGTTAAAAACTACCCTAAATGGAATATGACAGAATTGGCATTTTCCTTGTTTGGAAACGTCCAGAAATGGACTTGTCCGAAAGGGAAAACGGGGACTTGCCATAAATGGAAAGCGCGGGGATAAGGGAAAAAAATAGGAGGGCGCTGAGAAGCTGACTGGTGGGACCCTGATGTCATAGAGACAACTTCTAATATATGGAATAAAAAGGGGGCGTCATTGCATGACAAGATAAGTATAGACTAGCAAGAATACATGTTTATGAAACTAAACATGGCAAGATCAAGATCATAGCATACAAGGATCAACTACAACAACCTTGGCAAAATTGAATATCATGTAAACAATCTGCCAGGAAACATTTTATAGCAAAAGTAGAGCAAGAAAATGACATGCTAGACTACTCCATAATTTCAAACATGGGCATGAATGGATAGATCATAACCATATGTTCAAAACATCCTTACTGAAGTATCTCAAAATATGCATGGATCTCTCTGTAGCATCAAGGTTACATGGCATAAAAACAACAAGCAGAGCAGGATCAAATCAAGAACATCACGAAGCCTAGTTTGCATGCTTGTGCTAGTCCCCACATTGATCACAAAAATACATGGCAAGCACCTCTGTAAAGATGGCATGGCATAGTACAAAACACATGTAGAGCTCATGCCCATAAGATGCACACAATAAATGTAGCAAAAATGACAAAACAACATCATGAAGTAAAATGACATGTTTATGAACTTGCTCAAATGCAGAAACTAATGCCACCACTGGATTGGTGGGATTTTTCTACCCGAAAAACATATATAATATGTTGGGGTTGCTGTAGAAAAATCATCACAAGTGCAATAAGTTAAAAACTACCCTAAATGGAATATGACAGAATTGGCATTTTCCTTGTTTGGAAACGTCCAGAAATGGACTTGTCCGAAAGGGAAAACGGGGACTTGCCATAAATGGAAAGCGCGGGGATAAGGAAAAAAAATAGAAGGAGGAGGGCGCTGAGAAGCTGACTGGTGGGACCCTGATGTCATAGAGACAACTTCTAATATAGGGAATAAAAAGAGGGCGCGCCTCGGATTCGAACCCGAGACCTCCTGCTTCAGAGTGCACTGGAGCAACCAGTCGGGCTATGCATGCGTACCTGACCAGGAAGGGGCTCGGCTTCTTTTGAAGCACTGGAAGGTCGAGCCTTCTTCTCCACCGCACGGGGAAGATGGTGACGGCGCCGGCGGGCAACGACAGCGACCTCCAGAGCAGTGGAACACCGGCGGGGGTGCGGGATTGGGAGGCATTACTGCTACGGGTCGTGCGTGTGCATGCGCGCATGTGTGGGTGTGTGCACACATGAACTTGCATCCATGGCGGCTAGGGGCAGCGAGGCGAAGCGAAGGCGAGCGGCGGCACGAGCACGGGCTGCGGGACGCTACTCTACTGCGAGGGCGTGAGCAGGTCGTGGTGCGCGAGGGTATCCAGAGCGGGGAACACTCGGGCACGCTGCGGTAGAACAGCAACTTCGCACATAAAATTCAGAGATCGCCGAGCACCTGCGAGCTTGGCGAACATGGATTGGGCGAGTCCTCTGGTGCCTACATGTCATGGGATGTATGGGAGAGGGAGGAGCTGTACCCAGCTCACGCTAGGACACGCACGGGTCGACGGAGACGTCTTTGGAGGCAACGAGAGGAGCTCGAACTTGGTGAGGCTGCTATCTGCAGCAGCAGAAGCGAAGGAAGATCAGCGCGAAACTTGGCACCTCCTCGGCGGCGTAGTGGAAGCAGCGAGACGAAGGGGACGACGGGAGGCGGACCGACTTGAAGAAGGCGGCCGGAGGTGACCGGGAAGCGACGGCGACGGCTATCCCGAGCTCGAGTGATGCTTGGTCGGTTCATGGCGGGCGAGCGGCGTGGCGTGGCGTGGCTTACTGGCGGCGGCGAGGGAAGGAGAGGAGGGGGATCGGTGAGGGGAGACCCTAGGGCACCGAGGCAACTTTATAGGGGTCTAGGGAGCTTCTCCGACCGTCAAATCAACGAGGTTGTTGGCGTGGACATGCTGGATCTTGCGCCGTCTGGGAGGTTGACGATGCCTCTGTCTGCGTGGGCTGGATGGGCTCTTTGGATCGCTTTGGCTGCGGTGCCTAGGTGGGCTGCTGGCTGCGGGAATGCCCAAGTAAGGCCTCGGCTGGGCTGAGGCTGCTAGCTGCTGCTCTTCTATTTTCCCATTTGCTCAAACAGGAAAAGAAACAGAAAAGCACAGGGTAAAAGGAGAGGAGTTTGAGAATAAAGAAAATATGCTCAAGCTCCTGGAATTGTGATCTAATTGAATGAATTGCATTGGAGCTTTTTAGAGGTATAAAAATAAAACAAGTTTGAATTATATTCAAACTTGAGGCATTTTTGAACCTAACCAAAATAACTTTAAAAGGGATGCAAGAATTACGGTGAGGGTGTAGGCATGGTACAAGATTTATAGGGAGAAGAAGAACATTATGGAGTAGGGCAAGATGGCACTTGTCAAAAGAAGGAAGTAGAGGGAAGGAGGAGGTGGTGATGCATAGAACAATATTATGGGCATCTCAAGGCATATGTTGAGCATGTAAGAATAAGATGCAATAATACAAGGATGGCATGAGATGAAAATGCACTATATGATGATGACATATGATGGCTAAAAGGAATATGACAAGAAGCACAAATGCAATATGACCAGGTAAGCAAGGCAATGAAAAGAGTAGAACAACAAAACAAAACAAAATGAGACCAAAAGATGGGACCCAGAATGGAATTGGATGGAGACCAACATAGATATATTGCCAAATATGGAAGTTTACATCTGGGGTGTTACAACACTCCACCACTACAAGAGGATCTCGTCCCGAGATCTAGGACTGAAAGAAATCCAAATATTCGGAACGGAGGTGATCCTCGCGCTCCCAGGTGGCATCTCGGTCAGAATGGTGTGACCACTTCACTTTCAGGAATTTGATTGACTTGTTGCGAGTCTTGCGCTTAGTTTCTTCAAGAATAGCAACGGGGTGCTCATGATAAGAGAGATCTTCTTGGAGGTCAATTTCTTCAAAGTTGATAGTGCGCTCAGGAATCTTGAAGCACTTGCGAAGCTGTGACACGTGAAACACATCGTGCACATTCGCGAAGTTGGACGGAAGCTCAAGTTGATAGGCGAGATCGCCTCTTTTGCCAATGATCTTGAAAGGACCCACGTATCTAGGGGCAAGCTTCCCTTTGATACCGAAGCGACGAGTGCCTTTCATTGGAGAGACGCGGAGGTAGACATGGTCTCCGATTTCAAAAGCCACATCATGGTGCTTGTCATCATAATAGCTCTTCTGGTGCGATTGCGCGGCTTTGAGATTCTGACGAATGACTTTGCACATTTCTTCGGCTTTTGTGATCAAGTCGTTGCCAAGAAGTTGGCGTTCACCTGTCTCGGACCAATTGAGAGGAGTACGACACTTTCTGCCATAGAGAATTTCGAATGGGGCCTTGCCCGAACTCGCTTGGAAGCTGTTGTTGTAGGAGAACTCGGCATATGGAAGACAATCTTCCCACTTCATACCGAAGGAAATGACACAAGCCCTGAGCATGTCTTCGACGATTTGATTGACTCGTTCGACTTGGCCACTTGTTTGAGGATGGAAAGCTGTGCTGAAACAAATGTTGGTGCCCATGGCCTTCTGAAAGGAGTCCCAGAACTTAGAGGTGAAAATGCTTCCGCGATTTGAAGAGATCAATTGCGAAATGCCGTGCCAGGAGAATTCTGGAGGTGTATAGTTCTGCCAACTAAGCGGCTGTGATAGATTCTTTGATAGGAAGGAAATGATCCACTTTAGTAAGCTTGTTAATGACAACGAAGATAGCATCATTTCCACGCTTGGACTTAGGAAATCCAGTCACGAAGTCCATCTCGATATGATCAAACTTCCATTCCGGAATAGCAAGAGGTTGGAGGAGACCAGCTGGTCGTTGGTGTTACCTTTCACCCTTCGCAGACATCACATTCATTCACGAATTGAGCAATTTCTCGCTTCATTCGAGTCCACCAATACGAATGCTTGAGGTCATGGTACATCTTCGTACTTCCGGATGAATGGATAGAAGGGAATTGTGTGCCTCGTTCATAATGACTTTTCTCAGATCACCTTTAGGAACCACAGTTCGGTCCTCGAAGAAAAGAGTATATTTGTCATCCAAGCGATAGCACTTGTACTTGGAAATGCCCTTGTCGATACCACGTTTCACCTTTTTCACAATGGTATCCAGGAGTTGTGCCTCACGAATTTGATCTTCCAAAGTAGGAGAGACTATGAGGTTGGCAAGAAAGCCTTGAGGAACAACTTGAAGATTCAGTTTGCGGAAAGCTTCACAAAGATCCGGTTGGAAGGGCTTGAGAATTAAGCTGTTGCAATAAGCCTTTCTGCTCAGAGCATCTGCAATCACATTCGCCTTGCTAGGAGTATATTCAATACTTAGATTGTACTCTTGAATCATTTCGACTCATCGAGTTTGTCGGAGGTTGAGGTTGGGTTGAGTGAAGATATACTTGAGACTCTTGTGATCGGTGAAAATGTCCACTTTCCTTCCCAACAAGAGATGTCTTCATGTTATCAAAGCATGGACAACTGCCGCCAACTCAAGATCGTTAGTGGGGTAGTTCTTCTCATTGGGCTTCAACTGACGAGAGGTATAGGCCACAACTTTCTTCTCTTGCATTAACACAGCATCGAGACCTTGAAGAGAAGTATCACAAAAAACTTCGAATGGCTTGGATTCATCAGGAGGAGTCAAGACAGGAGCTGTGACTAGCTTCTCTTTGAGGGTGTTGAAAGCAACATCACACTCAGGCGACCAGAGATATTTGACATGCTTCTGGAGTAAGTTGGAAAGAGGCTTTGCAATCTTAGAGAAATCCTCAACGAATCTTCGGCAATAGCTTGCAAGACCAAGAAAACTGCGGAGCTGCTTGACATTCTGAGGAGGTTCCCAATTCACAATTGCAGACACCTTCTCGGGATTAACAGCGATGCCCTTGGCGGAGATGATGTGACCAAGATAAAGAACTTCATCAAGCCAGAACTCGCATTTGGAAAACTTCGCATAGAATTGATGCTCTTTGAGCTTGTCGAACACCTAATCGCAAATGTTTGGCATGATCCTTCTTATTCTTGGAAGACCAAAATATCATCGAGATACACCAAGACGAATTCATTGGTATAGGGGTTGAAGATGAAGTTCATCATTCGAGAGAATGTTGGAGGAGCATTGACAAGGCGAAAGACACGACGGTATATTCATAAGAACCATAGCTTGTTCGAATCTTTGTCTTGGGAATATCTTGTTCACGAATCGAATTTGATGATAACCCATCTGAAGGTCAAGCTTGGAGAACACTTCAGCACCTTTGAGTTGCTCGAAAAGCTCATTGATGTTGGGAAGTGGATACTTGTTCTTGATTGTCTTCTTATTCAATGGGCGGTGGCAAGCGCACGATCGGTCCGTGACATCCTTCTTCGGACAAAAAGAACTCCACAACCCCATGGAGATGAACTTCGGTCCGATCAAACCCGGACATTCTTGTTCATCGAGCTGTTTCTTCAATTCCTTCCGTTCTTGGTCCAAGCTTGTATGGGCGCTTGCAAACGGGTTCGATGCCGTGCTCAAGATCGATAACGAATTCGACCGGCGGTGCGGAGAGCATACCCTAAGCTCTTCGGAAAGACATCTTGGTACTCTAAGCGACTAGAATCGGGAGATAGCATTCAACTCGCCCTTCTCATTAAGAGAAAACAACCGAATGGTTTCATCACGAGCGGCATAGATGATAACATCCTCAGAAGAGTGTGTCAAATGAATTTCCTGGCAGCACAATCAAGTTGAGCTTTGTCTTTGAAAAGCCATCCATCCCGAGAATTAGATCAATATCCGAGTCACCAAGAACAAATGGTTTAGATAGAAACTTATAGTCGCCCATCTTGATAGAGACATCATGAACTATTGAGTTGGCTCTCATTGACTTCCCCGGAGAAACAACACCCAAAGGTTTATCCAGGTAAGACCAAGTAAAATCATTCTTTGCGAAGAACGATCTTGACATGAAACAATGCGATGCACCAGTATCAAATAAGACTTTTGCAGGAATATCATTAACTGAGAGATTACCCATTATCACATCCAAAGGATCCTATGCTTGCGCTGCATTCATCATGTTCACCTTTGCAGACTTGGGATTATGCTTGACCACCGCATTACTTGAAGATCTCACAGGAGGAGGAGGCAGAAGGCGCCTTTGGTTGAAGCACTTGTTCGCGTAGTGACCATTTTGCTGGCACTTGTTGCAAGTCACCTCTGAGAGCAGACGGTGATAAGGAGCATTTGACCTTGGAGCTTGAGAATTTGACTTGTTCTGATAGCCTGGGTTGGGTGGGTGGGAAGATCCACGGCCACCTGAGTTCTTCTGCTGGTAAGGCTGATGAAACGGACGAGGAGGAAGGTAGAACTTTTGCTGCTTAGCTGCCACTTGTGAGGAAGAAGAAGACTGAACTGCATCCCTGATTCTCTTCTTAGAAGCCTCACACTTGAGCTGAGCACCTTCTTGCTTAAGGGCCATGTTGTAGAATTGATCAAACTGAGTAGGCTCAACAAGAACAAGAGCTAACTGCAGATCCTCTCTAAGGACACCTCTGAATTGATAGATCATACTCTTTTCATCAGGAACGTCTTGTTTAGCAAAGCGAGCAAGTTTCTGAAACTGCTTGTTGTATTCGTAAACTGACATGTTGCCTTGCTTGAGATTGCGGAACTCCTCACGCTTTCTCTCAACAACACTGGTGGAAATGTTGTGAGCTTTAAAGTCCCGACAGAAATCAGTCCAAGTAATCACCCGACCTCCTTTGGAATCTTTGTATTGCTGGAACCAATCAGCTGCTTGGTCCTTGAGCTGAAAAGAAGCGAACTTGACGTAGTCCTCAGGCCTGACATTGCTGCATTCAAAATGCTTGTTGATATCCACGAGCCAATCGTCGGCGTCTGTGGCCTCGGCACAGTAGCTGAAAGACTTCGGCTGATTTGCAAGGAACTAGTTGAGGGTAGGAAACTGAGGCTGATGATTGAACTGCGCTTGACCTTGATTCCCTTGGTTGCCTTGGCCTTGGTTGCGCTCTTGGATCAGCCGAATCAACAACTGAGCGTTGGCGTTTGTGGTTGCCATCAAAGCTTGCCATGCCTCCGGAGGCAGAGGTGGAGGTGGAGGGTTCGCCTGACTCCCATCATTGCGTTCCGGATTCTGATGCGTTGGCGGAGCCATCCTGAAGAGGGTGACATCCGTTAGCATCTTGATAGACAGATAAACAAGTTGAATCAACGGATAGAAATTGCAACATATAGTCTTCACAATAAACATTCGAACAAGGATGAACGAATGAATTCCAAAGCTAATATCACACATCCATTAAGGTGAGAAGCCACTTGATAAGATATTGATGAAAGAGAAACCAAGGTACGAATGGAACAAATAAGTGGTAAGGATTACCCAATCACAAACCAAATATCTGCGGGAAGAAAAGCTAGAGCTACTTGAATCCCACCTATAAACTCCCAAAACTTTCTGGTTATGCAATCAGGTGTTGGGATACAGGGGAAGCAATATATCTCACCCAAACTAACAATCCCTACATCCAGCCGTATCCATCCGTCAACACATAACCAAGAAACCTTCGGAAATCGTGTACCTCAACCTTCGAAAAGCATCCTTTATACGAGTCATGGCACTACTCCCGAACTCCCTAGTACTGGGTGACGTCGAGGTTATTTCACCAACAACTGCACAAAAGAGATTTTTGATGTCGGCAAAACTCAGGTATTCCAGAACTGCAACGATAAAATTGTGACGACAACACCTCGGAGCTCAACTCCCCGAGACACTTCCACAACCCCTAAATGTCAGGAGGCACCAAGAACAATGTTCTCATCACAAAACCATCGAAACAATTCCAAGATACCCGCGTGATCCTAAATTTTTTTTAGTGAAATTTGAGGAGAGGAGAGTCAAAACTTCTACGTCAGGAGACCTCACCAGAGCGACGAAGGGACTGAGGAGTAAAAAGAATCCTACTCTCAGATATATATAATCCTAAGACTCAAAACATTTTTGATCTAGACTCAACAACGCCAGCAATCAATCAAGCAGGGGGCTCCTAAGTCGGGGATGGCTCTGATTACCAACTTGTAACGACCACGATGCGGCTATATCTTCCACGTGTCGAAGCATGACTTAGAGGCATAACCGCATGGTGGTTTCGTCGCAAGAAAGGTCATCTTCACACAATCCCATGTAATGAACAAGAATGGGATAAAGAGAGTTGGCTTACAATCGCCACTTCACACAATACATAAATAAGTCATACATCATTCAAAATACACTCATAGACCGGCTACGGTCAAATCCAAATGAAAAGAAGACAACCCGAAATGCTAGATCCCTGATCGCCCCAACTGGGCTCCACTACTGATCATCTAGAAACGAAACATAGTAACGACCAAGGTCCTCGTCAAACTCCCACTTAAGCTCGATTGCGCCACTTGCGCTGGTATCCTCGGTACCTGCATCTATTTTGGTATAATCTGTGAGCCACGGGGACTCAGTAATCTCACACCCGCGAGATCAAGACTATTTAAGCTTGCAGGTAGGAAAGGGGTAATTTGGTGGAGCTGCAGCAGGCACTAGGCATATATGGTGGCTAACATACGCAAGTGAGAGCGAGAAGAGAAGCAACGCATCGGTTGAGAAGCTAGAAGTGATCAAGAAGTGATCCTGAAACTACTTACGTTCATACATAACCCAAACCGTGTTCACTTCCCGGACTCCGCCAAGAAGAGACCATCAGGGCTACACATTTTAATGAAGTCAAGTGTCAAGTTCTCTACAAACAGACATTAACAAATTCCCGTCTGCCTCATAACCGCGGGCACGGCTTTCGAAAGATAATACCCTGCAGGGGTGTCCCAACTTAGCCCATCACAAGCTCTCACGGTCAAGAAGGATATACCTTCTCCGGGAAGACCGATCGATCTCGGAATCCGGTTACGCAAGACATTTCGACAATGGTAAAACAAGACCAGCAAGACTACCCGACTGTGCCGACAAATCCCGATAGGAGCTGCACATATCTCGTTCTCAGGGCACACCGGATAAGCAAAGCGTACAGGTACCAACGTAACCCAAGTTGCCAAGGGATGGTCCCGCACGATGCTCTAGTTTGGACCAACACTCGGAGAAGCACTGGCCCGGGGGGGGGTAAATAAAGATGACCCTCGGGCTCGCGAAAACCCAAGGGAAAAAGGCTTAGCTGGCAAATGGTAAAACCAAGGTTGGGCCTTCTGGAGGAGTTTTATTCAAAGCGAACTGTCAAGGGGGTCCCATAAATCACCCAACCGCGTAAGGAACGCAAAATCAAGGAACATAAGACCGGTATGACGGAAACTAGGTGGCAAGACTGGAACAAAACACCAGGCATAAGGCCGAGCCTTCCACCCTTTACCAAGTATATAGTTGCATTAATTAAAAAAGAGATATTGTGATATCCCAAAATATCCATGTTCCATCAAGGAACAAACTTCATCTTCACCTGCATCTAGCAACGCTATAAGAGGGGCTAAGCAAAAGCGGTGACATAGCCAAACAATGGTTTGCTAGGAAGGATGGTTAGAGGCTTGACATGGAAATATAGGAGGCACGATAAACAAGTGGTAGGTAGAGCTAACATAACAATAGAGCGAGCAACTAGCAAAGCAAAGATAGAAGTGATATCGAGGGTATGGTCATCTTGCCTGCAAAGTTCTCAGAGTTGTCAAAAGCTTGATCCTCGTTAGCGTACTCAACAGGTTCCACATTCACATACTCGTCTCCTGGCTCTAATCAAAGCAATAACACAAGCAATGGAACCACAATAAACCACGGTGCAATGCATAAGCAACATGATGCAATACATGGCATGATGTGCGAGATGTGATATGCAATGCTTATGCGTGCTCCGGAAGGAAAATTATGAACAAGGCATAAAATTGGCAAACCAAGTATGCCGCTGGAAAGATGAGATGATTTCGGTTGAAATCGATATAAAGATCACCGGAATCGGAAGCACAGTTTGCAAATGGCAAGCAAAACAAGAATGACACAAATCTGCGGTTAACAGCATGATAGCACTTAGAATACATCAAGAAACTATGCTACAGCACCCCAACATAGCAACAAAGCATCTGACAGTGATCTAAAAGAGATGCTTGACAAAATATGAACACTGAGATATGGCTAATTCACACATTAAAAGGTTCAAACAACCATGGCAGAAGTGCAAAAGATAACAGTAGCACAGACTTCACTAACATGGCTGAAACGGCATCAGGAAGCAATGTTTAGAGCAAGCAAACATCATGCTACAGGAACATATCATAGAAACTTAAGGCATGGCATGATACTACTAAATGCATAGAACAAAAGTCATTTATTGACCATGAGCCAAAAAGGATCAGAAGATATGATTGCACCCATGTAAGCATAGCAAGTTTCGTTAACAGATCCAGGAAACAGAGCATGGCATTAGCAGCATTGTGAAGGCATCTTTGCGAGCTCGATTCACACACCACAAGTCATTGCATGACAAGATAAGCATAGACTAGCAAGAATACATGTTTATGAAACTAAACATGGCAAGATCAAGATCATAGCATACAAGGATCAACTACAACAACCCTGGCAAAATAAGCATGGATCTCTCTGTAGCGTCAAGTTTACATGGCATAAAAATAACAGCGGAACAGGGACTGAAATCAGCAACATCACGAAGCCTAGTTTGCATGCTTGTGCTAGTCACCACATTGATCACAAAAATACATGGCAAGCACCTCTGTAAAGATGGCATGGCATAGTACAAAACACATGTAGAGCTCATGGCCATAAGATGCACACAATAAATGTAGCAAAAATGACAAAACAACATCATGAAGTAAAATGACATGTTTATGAACTTGCTCAAATGCAGAAACTAATGCCACCACTGGATTGGTGGGATTTTTCTACCCTAAAAACATATATAATATGTTGGGGTTGCTGTAGAAAAATCATCACAAGTGCAATAAGTTAAAAACTGCCCTAAATGGAATATGACAGAATTGGCATTTTCCTTGTTTGGAAACGTCCAGAAATGGACTTGCCCGAAAGGGAAAACGAGGACTTGCCATAAATGGAAAGCGCGGGGATAAGGGGAAGAAAATAGAAGGAGGAGGGCGCTGAGAGGCTGACTGGTGGGACCAGTGGCGGAGCCACCGCCCTGCGACCCTGGGCACTTGCCCGGGCTCGCTGGGTCCTAACAGCAGCGATTGATAGACTAAATAAGGGTAACCTGATCGCTAAGTCGCTCTTTACCCGGGCAAAAAATGTTGGGCCTTCGTTTCTCAGTGGCTCACAGCCCAACTACGCAGTCTGCAACCCAGGCCGCCAGGCCGAAACAAAGAAAAAATTGATTGCTCCAACTCCCTCCTGTCGCTTCGTTTCATGAGCGCAGGGACTGGACTGGACGATAGAAAGGGGCTGGCGGCGACGGGTGGCCTCCAGGATGAGCCCTAGACGGCTAGACGCACGGCCGGCGGGGAGCGGACGTGGGGCTCCCAGGCAATCTACTTGACCGGTAGTCAATCAGCCCCAACTTCCTCTCTTTCGGCTTTGGCTTCAGCTACCTTGGGTAAGAACTAAGAAATCTCTGTCGAAATTAGGGCTAGGGATTCCTCATCTCTAAAGTCTGAAACTTTGAATAATTGATCAGGGCTAGAGAAGTAGCCAATTAGCGGTTGATCAATTGATGCGAGGATGGAACGAGGTACATATGCACACCCCACTAGTTATACATATACGGCGTATGCTATGAAAGTTCAAGGTCGGGGTTAAGGGTTAGGGTCTTAATTTGGGGAAAATTTCTTGGGGTGATCATGAATTCATGATTAGAGAAAAATTGTATGAACTTGTAGTTGTAATTGACGCAAGTAATTGAGTAGTTCTGTACAATGCAGAATTGATGCAAGTAGTTCTGTACTATAAAAAATTGATGCAAGTACTTCGGTAGTACGCAAAATTGATGCAAGTAATTGATGAAAAATTGTATAGTTGAATATTTGATAATACGATACATGTAGTTGATGCCTACGTTGCACAGATACTTCAAAAGGGCGCAAATCCAGCCGGGTACTACCTCGATAAAGCCCGATACATACCCCGTACGTATCCCTCAATTTTTTGATTTTAAAAAAAAAGAAAATAATATTTAATACTCCCGGGATACTACTGTGGTACATTTTGATACGTGAAATCCCTCGTTCGATATGAAATCCCCTCAAGAGCAAACGCACACCTTTTGAAGATTCCTAGTATTGGGTGAGTTCGTGTCAAAAGGTAACTATCAATGTTCTTATTAGTTGAAAAGTGAGCAAGAGAGGGCCGGTGCATTGATTCGGGGAAGCAAACCTAGGGAAATCCCGCTGCCAACTGATAGAAGTGGACCAAATGCAAGAAAAAAAGGAGTAATCCTTTTGAGGCACGCTTTGACATGGAAGCTCCTTATTTTTTTCATATTTTTTAATAATTAACATATATAAACGTATCCTAGTAATTAGAAAATTGACGTATCGGCGGTATCCCGTATCGTGTATCCGATATGTATCCAAGTATCGGGGATATATTTTATGTTGTGTATTCGAATACCCGGATTTTGATTTATAGATTATACATTTGGCCTCAACTTGCCCAGGATCCACAAAAGTTCTGGCTCCGCCACTGGTTGTTGTTGTTGTTGTTGTTGTTGTTGTTGTTGTTGTTGTTGTTGTTGTTGTTGTTGTTGTTGTTGTTGTTGTTGTTATTGTTGTTGTTGTTGTTGTTGTTGTTGTTGTTGTTGTTGTTGTTGTTGTTGTTGTTGTTGTTGTTGTTGGTGGTGGTGGTGGTGGTGTTGTTGTTGTTGTTGTTGTTGTTGTTGGTGGTGGTGGTGGTGGTGTTGTTGTTGTTGTTGTTGTTGTTGTTGTTGTTGTTGTTGTTGTTGTTGTTGTTGTTGTTGTTGTTGTTGTTGTTCTTGTTGTTATTGTTGTTGTTGTTGTTGTTGTTGTTGTTGTTGTTGTTGTTGTTGTTGTTGTTGTTGTTGTTGTTGTTGTTGTTGTTGTTGTTGTTGTTGTTGTTGTTGTTGTTGTTGTTGTTGTTGTTGTTGTTGTTTGTTGTTGTTGTTATTTCTTGTTTTGTTCTTCTTCTTTCTTTATTCTTGTTGTTGTTGTTCTTTATTCTTGTTATTTTGTTGTTGTTGTTGTTGTTGTTGTTGTTGTTGTTGTTGTTGTTGTTGTTGTTGTTGTTGTTGTTGTTGTTGTTGTTGTTGTTGTTTGTTGTTGTTGTTGTTGTTGTTGTTGTTGTTGTTGTTGTTGTTGTTGTTGTTGTTGTTGTTGTTGTTGTTTAGATCAAGTTGGCCAAACAAAACCCAAATATCGGAGAAAAATACGAGGCTATAAGCAATCATGCATATAAGAGATCGAAGAAGACTCAAATAACTTTCATGGATAAAAACATAGATCGATCATAAACTCAAAGTTCATCGGATCCCAACAAACACACACCAAAAGACTTACATCATATGGATCTCCAAGACACCATTGTATTGATAATCAAGAGAGAGAGAGAGAGAGAGAGCCATCTAGCTACTAACTACGGACCCGTAGGTCTACAAAGAACTACTCACGTATCATAGGAGGCACCAATGGAAGTGGTGAACCCGTAAGTGACGGTGTCTTGATTGGATCTGTGGTTCGGACTCTGCGTGCAATGGATCAATATTTAAATGACTCCCTAGGGGTTTCTAGAGTATTGTGGCATTTATAGAGGAAAGAGACAATTCGGGGGGCACCCGAGGTGGGCACAACCCACGAGGCGTGCTGGGGCCTCATGGCATACGGTGGGTGCTGCCCTCCTCGAGGCACCACCAGGTGTAGCCTTGGCCCACTGGATGTCTTCTGGCCCAAAAAATCCTCAAAAGGTACGCTGCAATTGGACTCCATTTGGTATTGATTTCCTGCAATGTAAAAACATGCAGAAAACAGCAACTGGCACTGGGCACTATGTCAATAGGTTAGTACCAAAAATGATATAAAATAGCTGTAAAATGATTGTAAAACATCCAAGAATGATACTATAATAGCATGGAACAATCGAAAATTATAGATATGTTGGAGCGTATCAGCATCCCCAAGCTTAATTCCTGCTCGTCCTCGGTAGGTAAATGACAAAAGATTTTGTGGAATCTGCCTAACATGTTCATCACATTCTTTTCTTTATAGCATGGACATATGGACTTTTATATGATTCAAAGCAATAGTCTAGTTTTGACATGAAGACTTTAATACTCAAGCATACCAACAAGCAACCATGTCTTTCAAAATATCAACACTAAAGCAAGTTATTCCTAGCCCATCATGCTCAATCCTTGATGCATTCATGAAACTCACTCGAATATTAGCTACACCCAATGCTCAAATATGATCATAGTGGCCCTTAGTTGGTGCTTTATAAGAGAAGATGGAGACTCAAATTCAAAATAAAAATTGCATAAGTAAAAGAGGCCCTTTGCGGAGGGTAAGGATTTGTAGAGGTGCCAGGGCTCAAAGATTAAATTGAGAGATAAAAATTATTTTGAGAGGTATACTTTTCCTACCAAAAGAAAGACTTGAGCATCCCAACACTTTCCATGCTAGATACATCATAGGCGGTTCCCAAACAAAAAAAAGTTTATTCCTTTTCCACCATAACTTTCACTTTCCATAACCATATCCATGGGTGCCCTCCATACCAATACTTTCCAAGGAATTTATTATTTGACAACATAAAGTAAATTCATTTATTCATTTCGAACTGGGCATCCCTAGTACCTTTGCCGTTCTCTCGTGCAATGACAAGTGAATAGACACTCATCATGAGAATAACACATCTAGCATGGAAAATATTGGCTACCTTTACCGCCTCATGAGTAGTAGAGCACACAAAAGAGAAATTTATTTTGAACATTAGAGATGGCTGTATGTCGGCTACGTGAGGTATTTCCCCAAAGAGGAAGGGATGATGCAACTGGCGGTAGGTATTTCCTCAGATATGAAACCAAGGTTATCGAACTAGTAGGAGAACCAAGCAACACAACATAAACAGCCCTGCACACAAATAACAACACCTCGCAACCCAACATGTTAAAGGGTTGTCAATCCATTCGAGTACAGGCGCCTCAAGATAGGCAAAGGATGAGAGTAAATTTGTAGATAGGATAAATAGATCATGGAACAAATATATTGCAGCAAGGTATTTTTGTATTTTGGTTTAATTGATCTGAAAATAAATGCAAGAGAAAATAGATCACAAAGGCAAAAATTATGAAAAGAGGACACAGGGGCGAAGGTTTCACTAGTGGCTTCTCTCAAGAAAATAGCAAGCGGTGGGAAAACAATTACTGTTGGGCAATTGATAGAACTTCAAATAATCATGATGATATCCGACAATGATCATTACATAGGCATCACGTCCAAGATTAGTGACCGACTCCTTCTGCATCTACTACTATTACTTCACATCGACGCTATCCAGCATGCATCTAGTGTATTAAGTTCATGGAAGAACGAGTAATGCAATAAAACGATGACATGATGTAGCAGATTAGTTTATCTATTGCGGCGATATAGATCTCATCTTTTATCCTTAGTAGCGATACATACGTGCGGTTCCTTTACATCACTAGGATCAAGGACCGTAAGATCGAACCCACTATCGGGCACCTCTTCCCATTGCAAGATAAATAGATCAAGTTTGCCAAAAAACCCAAATATCGGAGAAGAAATACGAGGCTATAAGCAATCATGCATATAAGAGATCAAAGAAGACTCAAATAACTTTCATGGATAAAAACATAGATCTGATCATAAACTCAAAGTTCATCGGATCCCAACAAACACAGCAAAGGCTTACATCATATGGATCTCCAAGAGACCATTGTATTGATAATCAAGAGAGAGAGAGAGAGAGAGAGAGAGAGAGAGCCATCTAGCTACTAACTACGGACGTAGAGTCAAAAGAACTACTCACGCATCATCGGAGAGGCACCAATGGAAGTGGTGAACTCCTCCGTGATGGAGTCTAGATGGATCTGGTGGTTCGGACTCTGTGATTTATGTATGAATATTTCAATCAACTCCCTAGGGTTTCGGAATATTGGGGTATTTATAGAGCAAAGAGGCGGTCCGGGGCACCCGAGGTGGGCACAACCCACCAAGGCACGCTGAGCCTCTGGCGCTACTGGTGGGTGATCGTCGTCATATCTATAATTTTGATTGTTCCATGTCAATATTCTAAAACTTTCATATACTTTTGGCAACTTTTATACTATTTTGGGACTAACATATTGATCCGATTGCTGATGCGGTTTCTGTTTGTTGCATGTTTTTTGTTTTGCGAAAATCCATATCAAGCGGAGTCCAAACAGATTAAAATGGATGGAGATTTTTTGGAATATATCTGAATTTTGAGAAGTGGAATCAGCGAGGCGATGCTCGAGGCCACAGGCAGGCGCGCCCTAGGGGGTGGGCGCCTGACCTCGTGGACACCCCATAAGCGATTGTTTCCTTCTTTCACCAGAAAGCTAATATCCAAAGAAAAATCATGTTCAAAGTTTCAAACCAATCGGATTCTGAGATCTCGGAAATATAAGAAATGGTGAAAGGCGAATCAAGGCAGTAGAGGAGGAGAAGAGGACAGATTCAATCTCGGAGGGCTCTCGCCCCTCCCACGCCATGGACACCACGGATCATAGGGAAACCCTTATCCCATCTAGGAGAAGGTCAAGGAAGAAGAAGAAGGGCTCTCCCCTCTCTCCAGCACCGGAACACCTCGGGACCATCATCATCATCGTGATCTACATCAACACCTCCGTCATCTTCACCAACACCTCAATCACCTTCCCCATCTATCTACGTTGGTCCACTCTCAACCCGCTATACCCTCTACTTGAACATGGTGCTTTATGCTTCATATTATTATCCAATTATGTGTTGCCATCCTATGATGTCGAGTAGATTTTGTTGTCCTATTGGTAGTTGGTGAATTGCTCGATTGGTTTAATTTGCTTGTGGTTATGTTGTTGTACTTTGGTGCCCATCATATGAGCGCATGCGTGGATCACACCATAGGGTTAGTTGTATGATAGGACTATGTATTGGAGGCAGTAGTGAAGCTTCAACCTAGCATAGAAATTGATGCATCTGAGATTGAAGGGGACCAATATATCTCAATGCTATGGTTGGGTTTACCTTAATGAATGTTAATTACGGATGCTTGCTAATAGTTCCAATCATAAGTGCATAGAATTCTAAGACAGGGATGACATGTTAGCAGTGGCCTCTCCACATAAAACTTGTTATCGGTCTAGTAAAGTAGTCAATTGCTTAGGACAATTTCACAACTCCTACCACCACTTTTCCACACTCGCTATACTAACTTTATTGCGTCTTTATCTAAATAGCCCTAGTTTTTTTTATTTACGTGCTCTTTATATTCTTTTAAACCTATCCAACAACACCTACAAAGTCCTTCTAGTTTCATACTTGTTTTAGGTAAAGCGAGCGTTAAGCGTGCGTAGAGTTGTATCGTTGGTCGATAGAACTTGAGGAATAGTTGTCCTACCTTTAGCTCCTCGTTGGGATCGACACTCTTACTTATCGAAAGAGGCTACAATTGATCCCCTATACTTGTGGTTATCAAGACCTTTTTCGGCGCGTTCTTTGGGAGTTATAGCGTGGGTGAATATTCTCATGTGTGCTTGTTTGCTTTATCACTAAGTAGATTTTATTTGTTGTTCTAAGTTGTTCTCTATCTTTAGTTATGGATATGGAACACGAAATACCAAAAAAATTAGGTTTACTTGCTACTCATGGAGGTGGGGAACCTCCTAAAACCCTCGATGCTCATTATGTGAAAGATATTATATAGTACCTTGATAATCCCGAGAAAACCCCATTAAATTATGTTATGGGAGACACGTTGGATCAACGTGAATACTTTAGGGATTATCGCTTGACAAAAAGGAAACTATTATGGGATCAAATTTATATGTTGTCTTTGGTATGCTAGGCAACTATGCTTGAGATATGATTATACTTGTTGCTCTAGGATGGAGGCTCCACACCTTCCCTTTTCATGCAAATTTAATGATAATAAAACCTTAGCTTCTTATGCTAGTGGTATATATGATTACTATCATGTGGAACAAATAGAAGAAGTCATTGCTTTTATGGGTGCTTATGAAATTGAATCTTTGTTTAAAGAGTGTGAAAATCTTGATGATGCTTTTTTACAGACACTGAAAATTTTGCTATACTTAAATATTGCTATGAGAATTATGAATTCATTCGATATTGATGATTTTATTGAGAGAGTCTCCTTGTCAAGAAGAGACTAATATTTTGAGTCTATGGAAGAAGGAATTGATGAAACTGTGGGCTCATTAGATGAAAAAGATGAGGAGGAGGCGAAGAACAAAAGGAGGAAGAGCGGATTAGCTACTGTGCCCACCTTCTAACGAGAGTAACTCTTCAACTCATACGATGTTTGATTTCCCATCGTGCTTACGAAGGGTGATTGCTATGATAATTGCTATGATCCCTTTAATTCGTTTGAAATATATCATTATGATGAACTTGATGTTTGCTATGCTTGTGGCCAAGATGCCAATATGAATGATGCTTCGGAGATGAACTTGCTATATTTCCTTATGTTAAACATGGAATTGTTGCTATTGCTTACACGCATGATAGTCCTATTATCTTTTGAATTCTCGACTACACTGTATCGGAGAAGTTTGCCTTATTAAGGATTATATTGATGGGTTGCGTTTTACTACTTCACATGATGATTTTGATAGATATAATATGCATGTTCTTGCTGCTCCTACTTGCAATTATCATGAGAGAGGAACTATATCTCCACCTCTCTATGTTTCCAATATGATAAAATTGCAAGAAACTGTTTATACTATGCATTGGCCTTTACTATGTGTGCATGAATTGTTCTTTTATGACATGCCGATGCATAGGGAGAGAGTTAGATTTTGTTGTTGCATGATATATGCTACTTTGTGCTCACTACTAAATTACAAATCATTGTTAATTAAAATTGGCTTTGATATACCTTGGGATCCGGGTGGATCCATTACTTGAGCACTATATGCCTAGCTTAATGGCTTTAAAGAAAGCACTGCCAGGGAGACAACCCAAGTTTTAGAGAGTCATTTATTTCTGTTGAGTGCTTTTATATAGTTTAAAACAAAAATAAATAAAGTGGGAACCCAAAACTTTTCAAAAAGGAAAGTGAAAGTGAGAGAGACAAGCATTGTTGAAGTGGGGAGCTCCTTGAACTTTGTTCATGCTCACGGAAACTGTGAATCTTGATTACAGAAACTTTTCAACAAAATAATTATCCTTGTACAATTCCATTTTATTATAAAAATAATGTGCCAAGGTTTGCCTTTAGGATGTTTAGATTGCTTGTTGGTTTGTGCGTGCAAGACAAAAACTTTGGCTTTAGTCGCGATTTTTTCTTTGAACATCGAATGGTTCTGAAACATTTTGCACTGTCTTTATATACAAATTGTTTATTTTCCTAATTTTTACAGAATTTTGGAGTACCAGAAATATGGTGAATGTTGATTACTACGATCTGTCCTATTTAAGATGATTCTATTTTTGATGCATAGTTTTCTTGTTTTGATGAAACTATCGGTTTCTATCAATGGATTAAGCCATGGAAAAGTTATATTACAGCAGCTACAATGAAAAAACAAAATATGAATTGGTTTGCAACAGTACCTAGAGTAGTGATTTGTTTTATTATACTAACGGATCTTACCGAGCTTTCTGTTGAGTTTTGTGTGGATGAAGTGTTCAAAGATCGAGGAGGTCTTCATATGAGGAGAAGGAGGAGAGGCAAGAGCACAAGCTTGGGGATACCAAGGAACCACAAGTAAATATTCAAGGATACTCAAGTGTATAAGCTTGGGGATGCCCGGAAGGCATCCATGTTTCTTCAGCAAGTATCGGTATGTTTTGGATTTGTTTGTTCACGCGATATGTGCAAATCTTGGTCGTCTTTTGCATTTAGTTTTCACTTTTCTTTTATGCACCATGCTGGTATGAGATAGTCCATGGTTGATTTATAGAATGCTCATTGCACTTCACTTAAATCTTTTGAGTATGGCTTTATATAATGCTTCATGTGCTTCACTTATATCATTTGAAGTTTGGATTTCTGTTTCTTTTCACATAGAAAACGCCATTTGGAGAATGCTCTTTTGCATTATATTTGTTAAAGCGTGGGCATATATTTTGTACAAAGAATTAAACTCTCTTGCTTCACTTATATCTATTTAGAGATGACATGAATTGGTCATTCACATGGTCATAAAATCCTACATAAAACTTGTGAAACCTTGAATATGATATGTTTGATTCCTTGCAATAGTTTTGCAATATAGAGATGATAATATGGGAGGAGGTACTAGTAAATGGTTGTGTTTAGTAAGAATACTGGTGTTAAGGTTTGTGATTCCCGAAGCATGCACGTATAGTCTCTCGTTATGCTAAGTTGGAGCATGATTTATTATTGATTGTCCTCCTTTGTGTGAAGGTCGAGGGCGATGGTTAACTCCTCGAACCTCCCCTAGGAGCATGCGTGAGTGGTACTTTTTCGTGGGCTAATAAACTTTTGCAATAAGTATATGAGTTCTTTATGACTAATGTGAGTCCATGGATTATCGCACTCTTACCTTTTCACAATTTGCTAGCCTCTGGTACCGTGCATTGCCCTTTCTCATCTCAAGAGTTTGTGCAAACCTCGCGGTGCATCCAAACCCCATGACACGATATGCTCTATCACACATAAGCCTCCTTATATCTTCCTCAAAACAGTCACCATACCTACCTATCATGGCATTTCCATAGCCATTCGAGATATATTGCCATGCAACTTCCATCATCATCATATACATGACAGCATTCATTGTCATATTGCTTTGCATGGTCGTAAGATAGCTAGCATGATGTTTTCATGGCTTGTCCGTTTTTGATTTCATTGCTACACTAGATCATTGCACATCCGGACACGGAGGCATTCATAGAGAATCATATTTTGTTCTAGTATCCATTTGTAATTTGAGTTGTAAATAAAAGTGTGATGATCATCATTATTAGAGCATTGCCCAGTGAGGAAAGGATGATGGAGACTATGATTCCCCACAAGTCGGGATGAGACTCGGACTTTAAAAAAGAGGCCAAAGAAGCTCAAATAAAAAAAGAGGCCAAAGAAGCCCACCAAAAAAATGAGAGAAAAAGAGAGAAGAGGCAATGTTACTATCCTTTTACCACAATTGTGCTTCAAATAGCACCATGTTCTTCATATAAAGAGTCTCTTGAGTTATCACTTTCATATACTAGTGGAATTTTCATTATAGAACTTGGCTTGTATATTCGATGATGGGCTTCCTCAAATGCCCGAGGTCTTCATCAGCAAGCAAGTTGGATGCACACCACTTAGTTTCAGTTTGAGATTTCATACACTTATAGCTCCATTGCATCCATTGCATGGCAATCCCTACTCCTTGCATTGACATCAATTGATGGGCATCTCCATAGCCCATTGATTAGCGCGTCGATGTGAGACTTTCTCCTTTTTGTCTTCTCCACACAACCTCCACCATCATACTCTATTCCACCTGGTGCTATCCATGGTTTGAGCTCATATATTGCGTGAGGTTGAAAAAAAAAGCTGAGCGTTAAAAGTATGAACCAATTGCTCGGCTTGTCGGGGTTGTGCATGATAAATACTTTGTGTTAAGAAGACAGAGCATGACAAGATTATATGATTTTGTAGGGACAGTGTTCTTTAGCATTGATATTTGAAAGACATGATCGTTTGTTTGGATGCACAGTATTGATGTCTTTATGTCAAATTATAGACTATTGCTATGAATCACTTATGTCTTAGTATTCATGCCATGATTAGATTACATGATCAAGATTATGCTAGGTAGCATTCCACATAAAAATTATCTTTTATCATTTACCTAGGGACGAGCATGAATTAAGCTTGGGGATGCTGATACGTCTCCGTCGTATCTATAATTTTGATCGCTTCCATGCCAATATGCTACAACTTTCATATACTTTTGGCAAATTTTATATACTATTTTTGGGACTAACATATTGATCCGATGCAGTGCGATTCTGTTTGTTGCATGTTTTTGTTTCTTGAAAATCCATATCAACCGAGTCCAAATGGGATAAAACGGATGGAGATTTTTGGAATATATCTGAATTTTGAGAAGTGGAATCAGCGAGACAATGCTCGAGGGCCCACGAGGAGGCGCCCAAAGTGGGTGATACATCTCCAACGTATCTACTTTTCCAAACACTTTTGCCCTTGTTTTGGACTCTAACTTGCATGATTTGAATGAAACTAACGAATGGCTGTTTTCAGCGAGCTCGCATGATGTTGTTTTGTATTCTCGGAATGTCTCAGAAATACTTTGGTTTAATAATTTTGGTGAAAGAATCAAGGTCGAGGCACGGGTTGTCCACGAGACAGGGGCATGCCCCTAGGGCGCGCCTCCTATCTCGTGGTCCCCCGGACCTCCTCCGACCTCAACTCCAACTCCATATATACCGTCTCGGGAGAAAAAATCAAGGAGAAAGTTTCATCGCGTTTCACAACACGGAGCCGCCACCAAGCCCTAATCTCTCGGGGCTGATCTGAGTCCGTTCGGGCTCGGAGAGGGGATTCTGCCGTCGTCATCACCAACCATCCTCCATCACCAATTTCATGATGCTCACCTTGCGTGAGTAGTTCCATCGTGGCTTCTTTGAAGGTGATGGGTTGGATGAGATTTACCATGTAATCAAGTTAGTTTTGTTAGGTTTGATCCCTAGTATCAATTATGTTCGAGATTGATGTTGCTATGACTTTGCTATGCTTAATGCTTGTCACTAGGGCTCGAGTGCCATGATTTCAGATCTGAACCTATTATGTTTTCTTGAATATATGTGTGTTCTTGATCCTATCTTGCAAGTCTATAGTCACCTATTATGTGTTATGATCCGACAACCCAAGTGACAATAATCGGGATATTTCTCGATGATGACCGTAGTTTGAGGAGTTCATGTATTCACTATGTGCTAATGCTTTGTTCGGTTCACTACTAAAAGAATATCCCTTAGTTTCCGTAAGGACCCGCTGAACGGGAGGGTAGGACAAAAGATGTCATGCAAGTTCTTTTCCATAAGCCGTATGACTATTTACGAATACATGCCTACATTACATTGATGAATTGGAGCTAGTTCTATATCACCCTATGTTATAACTATTGCATGAGGAATCGCATCCGCATAATTGTCCATCAACGATCCATTGCCTCGAGCTTTTCACATATTGTTCTTGCTTATTTACTTTTCCGTTACTCTTGTTACAACTACTACAAAACCCAAAACATTTATCTTTACTTTTGCTACCGCTACCTTTATTATCATACCACTTTTGCTACTAAACACTTTGCTGCAGATACTAAGTTATCCAGTGTGGCTGAATTGACAACTCAACTGCTAGTACTCAAGAATATTCTTTGGCTCCCCTTGTGTCGAATCAATAAATTTGGGTTGAATACTCTACCCTCGAAAGCTGTTAGATCCCTATACTTGTGGGTTATCAAGACTAATTTCTGGCGCCGTTTGGGGCATAGCTCTATTCTCTGAGTTACTTGGGATTTATATCTGTTGATCACTATGAAGAACTTGAAAGCGATCAAACTACTATTTTGCCCTCAACTACGAGGGGTAAGGAACGCCATCTAGCTCGCACTAGATTTTCCTTCCGTTATTAGTGGGCTGCGACACCTAAACTCTTGCTATGAATTACGATATGCATGTTATTGATGATGCCACTTCTGCTATGCATGATGAAACTACTTCTGTGCGTGATACTACTTTGCCATTAGGTGAATTTCTTGATGAACAACTTTCTAGATTTAGGGGGAATGAAATTACTGAAGATCCTATTACTGATGATAGTGATGATGAAGGTCCCCAATGATTATGTATTACTGTTGTTCCTAAGGGTTATGTTATGCATGAAACAACTGCTATGGAAATTCTCGCTTGCAATGATAGAAATGATCTTAAGAAATTATTAACTAAATGGACAGCAGTCTCTTAATGCTAGAATGAAACCCGATCCTGCTTTTTACTTCACCTATCGTGTTACTAATAAGGATTATGAATTCTCTGTTGATCCTGATATTATTACTTTAGTTGAATCTGATCCTTTTATGGCCTTGAATCTGAAACTTTTGGCACCTCTTACCAAGTTGAATGATATAGCTACCTGTTTACTAATGATGAGAAGTCTCGCTATTTATATATCCTTAAGATATTTCCGTTCTCATTAAAGGGTGATGCTAAGACTTGGTATAATTCTCTTGCTCTGGTTGTGTGCGTAGAGTTCGAGATATGATTTATTACTTCTCTACTAAATATTTCCTGCTCATAAGAAACAAGCTGCTTCGGGAAATATATAATTTTGCAAATCAAAGAAGAGTCTCCCACAAGCTTGGGGAGGCTTCTCGATTATAATGCTTTTCCCGATCATCCTCTTAAGAAAATGAAATACTTGATATCTTTTATAATGGACTAACCGATGCTTCCAAGGACTACTTGGATAGTTATGCTGGTTGTGTTTTAGAAAGAAACGATCGATGAAGCTGAAATACTATTGAATAATATGTTGAGTAATGAAAATAATTGGACTCTTCCGAAGTAATTCCTGAACCAATTGAGCCAACTCTGAGCCTATTCCTAAACCCACTCCGAAGAGAGGTGTTTTATTTCTCAATCTGAAGATATGCAAGAGGCAGAGAAATCAATGAAAAAAAAGGTATTAAAGCTGAAGATGTTAAGAATTTACCTCCTATTGAAGAAATACATGGTCTTAATTACACTTTGAAGGACCACATTGTCTTGATAATCACGGGTAGTAAAGGTAAATTCTCTCTATAGATATGATAAAGTTGAAGTACCCTCTACTAAATTTCATAGCCCTTGCTTAGATGAATTTGATGACTTTATGGCTAGACAAGAAAGTTTTAATGCTTATGTTGGTAGACAGTTAAAGAATAATGCTTCGAGATAGGACGCGTAGGTGATAATCGGCTAGAGTTAAAGATGAACTTCATCGCGTTAGCAAATATGCTTCTATGGTTGCTACTCAAGCTGACCAAGTACTTAAAGCTCAAAATGATTTGCTTGATGAATTGAATAATAAAAATGACTTTGCGATTAGATTTGCTACTAGAACTGGTAGAATGACTCAGGAACCTTTGTATCCTGAAGGCCCCCTAAGAGAATCGAGCAAGATTCCCGAGAAATAATTTAGAGGCACCTAGTTCTTCTAAAAATAAGAAAAAGAAAACGATAGAACTTTGCATGCTTCTAGTGAACCTCTTGTGAGACACAGAGAATACCAATGATATTTCTATTTACGATCTTTGAAACACAATCAGGTGATGAACATGAACCTAGTGATAATGTTAATGATAATGTTCATGTTGATGCTCAACCTAGCAAAGACAATGATGTAGAGATTGAACTCTTTGTTGATCTTGATAACCCACAATCAAAGAATCAATGTTATGATAAGAGAGATTTTGTTGCTAGGAAGCACGGTGAAAAGAAACCATGGGTTTAGAAACCCATGCACTTTCCTCCTAAACCATCAAAGTCAAAGGATGATGAGGATTTTGGCGCTTTGAAATGATTAGACCTATTTTCTTAAGTATGTGCTAAGCGATATGCTTAAAGTAAATCCTTATGCTAAGTATATGAAGGATATCATCACAAATAAAGAAAGATCTTTAGCTGAAATTTCCACCATGCTTGCTAATTACACTTTTAAGGGTGGAATACCCAAGAAACTTGGAGATCCGGTGTACCAACTATACCATGCTCCATTAAAAGAAATTATGTTAGAACCTTTATGTGATCTTGGAGCGGTGTTAGCGTTATGCCTCTCTCTTTATATCATAGACTCGAATTGAATAAGTTGACACCTACTGAAATATCTTTGCAAATGGTGATAAACCAAGCTGCTATACATCGGTATTTGTGAGGATGTGCTGTTGTGGTTGCAAATGTCACTATCTTAGGACTTTGTTATTCTTGATATTCACGAGGCGATAGTATGTCTATTATCCTTGGTAGACCTTTTCTTAATGCTGAGGGCTGTTATTGATTGCAACAAAGGCAATGTCACTGTTAATGGTAATGAGCATATGGTACATTTTCAGAAACAATCTCAAGTTCATAGCATCAATTCTATTGAGAAAGTTCCAACTATCATTTTTGGAGGTTTTGAATTCCCTCTCCCTCGCCAAAAAAAGTATGATACTCTTATTGTTGGGAATTTTCATATCCCGTTGAGGTAACTTAGTGTTATTCGAAATTTCTCGATTCGTGTTATTGAATGAGTTTGTTAACAAGACTTGATCAACCTTGTTAGTGGGTTCATTTTGATGATCGCGAGATGGATGAAACTAGAAGGCACAATACATACCCTCTTTTACTTTCATTATTTAGAATAAATAAAGCAAAAATAGCATTATCCGTCATTTCTGAATTATCCATGCATTAAAAATAGTCTGAAAATAAAAGTGCTCCAAATTCTGCAAATTTAGTATGATTTTTTCGGAATATTTGAGGATTTTAGGCTCTGAAAACAACGGGAGAAAGCCGCAGGCCACGAGAGGGCGCCCCCACAGAGGGCGCCCCTATCTCGTGGGCCTGGTGGCCCCCTCCTATGCCAACACCCACACACTTCATCTTCTCCGAAAAAATCCCCATCCATCTCAAGCCCGAGTTCTAGCTCGTTTTTTGCGATTTTCGATCTCTTAGCTCAAAGCTCCATTCATAAAACTGCTTTGGGAGATTGTTGCAGTATATGACTCCTCCATTGGTCCAATTAGTTTTTGTTCTAGTGCTTTATTCATTGCAAATTTTGCTGCATAGGTGACCATGTTCTTGAGCTTGCATGTTAAATTTTGAGGCCCCAAGCAATTCCAATGCATGATATAGGCTCTAGGCACTTGTAGGAGTAGTTTCTATCAATCTTGTTTAGTTTTATTCACTTTTATTTTGAAGTCACTAAAATTTCAGAAATTTTCAGAAAAAGAAATACTTAAAACAATGTACCAAGGTGGCTCCTCGGCAAAGAAAGGGCCATGGATTGCTATACGAGAACAAGATGTTAATTTGCCAAGGGACGCGAATGTCGGGATTGTGAGTGGCCATCCGATGATTTTATGGTCGAAGGAGGCTTCAAGAATTTGGCGCGTATGCGTGTCTTTGAGCTTGAGGACTTCTTACAAGATAAGTGTCCCCAATATTATCAATTGACTGATTCCTTTGTGCGGAGGTTCAATATTGCGTAATTCCCCTAGTGTTATGTTTGATATTTATGATACATCTTATACCATGGATTTAGAGGATTTCACAACTTGCAAACTCCTTGATGGGGTAATATTAATGATCCTCCCAAATCTGAAGTTAGAGATTTTCTTGCTAGTATTATTGTGGGAATCTAGGGGCGTAACACAAGCTACCATAGGGAGCATTCATTTTCTTGCTATACATTACTTTGCTCTCTTTATTGGTAGATGCATTAACGGTAAGGACAAAGTATGTCACATGTGTGCCTGATCTTTGCGTCCTCAAAGCGCTGTCAGTTATAGAGGTTATAACTTGGGCAATAGTTGCACGTAGGTTGCATAATAATAGTAGAAGGGAGATTTCTTTGGAGGAATTTATGCAACCCGTGTGGCTAATTTTCTTAATATAGCTCCACGATAGGGGATATGATTGTACCTCCTATTTATTTGGATAAAGAAGCTATGTTTGATCATCATTTTCTTGAGAGGAATGAACAATTCCTCCATTATCGACTAACCTTAAATAGGCATAGCGTCGTCCACATTACTTCCTGCTCCTTACCTTTTTGATTATCGGACAAAGGAAGATATGTTGTCACTAGGAAAAGCCCTTTGAATACGAGAGGGAATGGAGGCAGCTGCCAACCGCTGCTGCTCAGGGCGGTCGCCTCTTCATCTCAAGACTATCCGGTTTCACTTATGGATATCAGCCAGAAGTCATCGGTATTAAACCAAGTTAGGCAAAAACCTAAGCTTGGGAGCGTATTTCTCATCGACTTTACATTCATGTTCACACACTAGTCGTCCGGTGCTCACACTCTTTCATTGTATTATCCATGCTAGTTTAAATTTTTTCCTATTTTTTCTTCTTGTGTTTGATAAACCTTGAGAAAAACCAAAAATTTAGCTAGTTTAATTTTCATGCTTGTAGTAGAAATTAAAATGAAAACCCAAAAGATTCCTCGTTCTTCTTTTACTTGTTGGGAGCTTTCCGTGTAAATAGTTTTATTTTATTTTCTTTCTTTTGAAATTCAGAAGACCATATTGAAAATGCTTAGTGGCTCTTATATGCATGATTGTTTATTTAACTTAGAGCCCATATCACTTGTCTTCTCTCTTGAATTGAATGCTTGAGATTCCAGCTTAGTCCAATGCACGTGCACTCTTATTATTATACACATCGTTCGGTCGTGCAAGTGAAAGGCAAAAGATTATATATGATGGACTTATTGGGATGAGAAAAGCTGGTATGAACTCGACCTCTTTTGTTTTTGTAAATATGACGATTCATCATTCTGAGTCAGCTATTATGAAGTAAACATATTTGCAATGACATTTGGAGATTATAGTTGCTTGTGTCATGCTTGATTAGCTATGAGTTATAATGGTTTTTTCTGCGTGCCAACATGCTATTAGAATGATTATGATGTGGTATGATGGGATGGTATCCTCCTTTGAATGTATTAAGTGACTCGACTTGGCACATGTTCACGCATGTAGTTGAATCAAATCAGCATAGCCTTCATGATATTTATGTTCATGGTAGATTATATCCTACTCATGCTTGTACTCGGTGTAAATTAATTTTAATGCATGTTTCATTGTTGTCACTCTCTCGTTGGTCGCTTCGGTCTTTTGCAAGCCTTCACCTATACTAAGCGGAATCTTGCTTGTGCATCCAAACTCCTTAAACCCCAAAGTTGTTCCATATGAGTCCACTATACCTTCCTATATGCGGTATTTACACCGTTTCTATGTAAATTTGTATGTGCCAAACTCCAAACCTTCAAATGAAATTCTGTTTTGTATGCTTGAGCATCTCATTATTTTGGTTTAATAGATCTGAAAATAAATGCAAGAGAAAATAGATCGCAAAGGCAAATATGATGAAAAGAGACCGGGGCCGTGGGTTTCACTAGTGGCTTCTCTCGAGAAAAATAGCAAGCGGTGGGAAAATTATTGTTGGGCAATTGATAGAACTTGAATAATCATGATGATATCCAGGCAATGATCATTGTATAGGCATCACGTCCAAGATTATTAGGCGACTCTGCTGCATCTACTACTATTACTCCACACATCAACCGATATCCACATGCATCTGGTGTATTAAGTTCATGAGAAAGCGGAATAATGCAATAAGAATGATGACATGATGTAGCGAGATCCGTTTATCTATTGCGGCAGATATAGATCTCATCTTGTTATCCTTAGTAGCAACGATACATACGTGTCGATTACCATACATCACTAGGATCAAGCACCGTAGATCGAACCCACTACAAAGCACATCTTCCCATTGCAAGATAAATAGATCAAGTTGGCCAAACAAAACCCAAATATCGGAGAAAAATACGAGGCTATAAGCAATCATGCATATAAGAGATCGAAGAAGACTCAAATAACTTTCATGGATAAAAACATAGATCGATCATAAACTCAAAGTTCATCGGATCCCAACAAACACACACCAAAAGACTTACATCATATGGATCTCCAAGACACCATTGTATTGATAATCAAGAGAGAGAGAGAGAGAGAGAGCCATCTAGCTACTAACTACGGACCCGTAGGTCTACAAAGAACTACTCACGTATCATAGGAGGCACCAATGGAAGTGGTGAACCCGTAAGTGACGGTGTCTTGATTGGATCTGTGGTTCGGACTCTGCGTGCAATGGATCAATATTTAAATGACTCCCTAGGGGTTTCTAGAGTATTGTGGCATTTATAGAGGAAAGAGACAATTCAGGGGGGCACCCGAGGTGGGCACAACCCACCAGGGCGTGCCTGGGCCTCCTCGCGCGCCCTGGTGGGTGCTGCCCTCCTCGAGGCACCACCAGGTGTAGCCTTGGCCCACTGGATGTCTTCTGGCCCAAAAAATCCTCAAAAGGTACGCTGCAATTGGACTCCATTTGGTATTGATTTCCTGCAATGTAAAAACATGCAGAAAACAGCAACTGGCACTGGGCACTATGTCAATAGGTTAGTACCAAAAATGATATAAAATAGCTGTAAAATGATTGTAAAACATCCAAGAATGATACTATAATAGCATGGAACAATCGAAAATTATAGATATGTTGGAGACGTATCAGCATCCCCAAGCTTAATTCCTGCTCGTCCTCGGTAGGTAAATGACAAAAGATTTTGTGGAATCTGCCTAACATGTTCATCACATTCTTTTCTTTATAGCATGGACATATGGACTTTTATATGATTCAAAGCAATAGTCTAGTTTTGACATGAAGACTTTAATACTCAAGCATACCAACAAGCAACCATGTCTTTCAAAATATCAACACTAAAGCAAGTTATTCCTAGCCCATCATGCTCAATCCTTGATGCATTCATGAAACTCACTCGAATATTAGCTACACCCAATGCTCAAATATGATCATAGTGGCCCTTAGTTGGTGCTTTATAAGAGAAGATGGAGACTCAAATTCAAAATAAAAATTGCATAAGTAAAAGAGGCCCTTTGCGGAGGGTAAGGATTTGTAGAGGTGCCAGGGCTCAAAGATTAAATTGAGAGATAAAAATTATTTTGAGAGGTATACTTTTCCTACCAAAAGAAAGACTTGAGCATCCCAACACTTTCCATGCTAGATACATCATAGGCGGTTCCCAAACAAAAAAAAGTTTATTCCTTTTCCACCATAACTTTCACTTTCCATAACCATATCCATGGGTGCCCTCCATACCAATACTTTCCAAGGAATTTATTATTTGACAACATAAAGTAAATTCATTTATTCATTTCGAACTGGGCATCCCTAGTACCTTTGCCGTTCTCTCGTGCAATGACAAGTGAATAGACACTCATCATGAGAATAACACATCTAGCATGGAAAATATTGGCTACCTTTACCGCCTCATGAGTAGTAGAGCACACAAAAGAGAAATTTATTTTGAACATTAGAGATGGCTGTATGTCGGCTACGTGAGGTATTTCCCCAAAGAGGAAGGGATGATGCAACTGGCGGTAGGTATTTCCTCAGATATGAAACCAAGGTTATCGAACTAGTAGGAGAACCAAGCAACACAACATAAACAGCCCTGCACACAAATAACAACACCTCGCAACCCAACATGTTAAAGGGTTGTCAATCCATTCGAGTACAGGCGCCTCAAGATAGGCAAAGGATGAGAGTAAATTTGTAGATAGGATAAATAGATCATGGAACAAATATATTGCAGCAAGGTATTTTTGTATTTTGGTTTAATTGATCTGAAAATAAATGCAAGAGAAAATAGATCACAAAGGCAAAAATTATGAAAAGAGGACACAGGGGCGAAGGTTTCACTAGTGGCTTCTCTCAAGAAAATAGCAAGCGGTGGGAAAACAATTACTGTTGGGCAATTGATAGAACTTCAAATAATCATGATGATATCCGACAATGATCATTACATAGGCATCACGTCCAAGATTAGTGACCGACTCCTTCTGCATCTACTACTATTACTTCACATCGACGCTATCCAGCATGCATCTAGTGTATTAAGTTCATGGAAGAACGAGTAATGCAATAAAACGATGACATGATGTAGCAGATTAGTTTATCTATTGCGGCGATATAGATCTCATCTTTTATCCTTAGTAGCGATACATACGTGCGGTTCCTTTACATCACTAGGATCAAGGACCGTAAGATCGAACCCACTATCGGGCACCTCTTCCCATTGCAAGATAAATAGATCAAGTTTGCCAAAAAACCCAAATATCGGAGAAGAAATACGAGGCTATAAGCAATCATGCATATAAGAGATCAAAGAAGACTCAAATAACTTTCATGGATAAAAACATAGATCTGATCATAAACTCAAAGTTCATCGGATCCCAACAAACACAGCAAAGGCTTACATCATATGGATCTCCAAGAGACCATTGTATTGATAATCAAGAGAGAGAGAGAGAGAGAGAGAGAGAGAGAGCCATCTAGCTACTAACTACGGACGTAGAGTCAAAAGAACTACTCACGCATCATCGGAGAGGCACCAATGGAAGTGGTGAACTCCTCCGTGATGGAGTCTAGATGGATCTGGTGGTTCGGACTCTGTGATTTATGTATGAATATTTCAATCAACTCCCTAGGGTTTCGGAATATTGGGGTATTTATAGAGCAAAGAGGCGGTCCGGGGCACCCGAGGTGGGCACAACCCACCAAGGCACGCTGAGCCTCTGGCGCTACTGGTGGGTGATCGTCGTCATATCTATAATTTTGATTGTTCCATGTCAATATTCTAAAACTTTCATATACTTTTGGCAACTTTTATACTATTTTGGGACTAACATATTGATCCGATTGCTGATGCGGTTTCTGTTTGTTGCATGTTTTTTGTTTTGCGAAAATCCATATCAAGCGGAGTCCAAACAGATTAAAATGGATGGAGATTTTTTGGAATATATCTGAATTTTGAGAAGTGGAATCAGCGAGGCGATGCTCGAGGCCACAGGCAGGCGCGCCCTAGGGGGTGGGCGCCTGACCTCGTGGACACCCCATAAGCGATTGTTTCCTTCTTTCACCAGAAAGCTAATATCCAAAGAAAAATCATGTTCAAAGTTTCAAACCAATCGGATTCTGAGATCTCGGAAATATAAGAAATGGTGAAAGGCGAATCAAGGCAGTAGAGGAGGAGAAGAGGACAGATTCAATCTCGGAGGGCTCTCGCCCCTCCCACGCCATGGACACCACGGATCATAGGGAAACCCTTATCCCATCTAGGAGAAGGTCAAGGAAGAAGAAGAAGGGCTCTCCCCTCTCTCCAGCACCGGAACACCTCGGGACCATCATCATCATCGTGATCTACATCAACACCTCCGTCATCTTCACCAACACCTCAATCACCTTCCCCATCTATCTACGTTGGTCCACTCTCAACCCGCTATACCCTCTACTTGAACATGGTGCTTTATGCTTCATATTATTATCCAATTATGTGTTGCCATCCTATGATGTCGAGTAGATTTTGTTGTCCTATTGGTAGTTGGTGAATTGCTCGATTGGTTTAATTTGCTTGTGGTTATGTTGTTGTACTTTGGTGCCCATCATATGAGCGCATGCGTGGATCACACCATAGGGTTAGTTGTATGATAGGACTATGTATTGGAGGCAGTAGTGAAGCTTCAACCTAGCATAGAAATTGATGCATCTGAGATTGAAGGGGACCAATATATCTCAATGCTATGGTTGGGTTTACCTTAATGAATGTTAATTACGGATGCTTGCTAATAGTTCCAATCATAAGTGCATAGAATTCTAAGACAGGGATGACATGTTAGCAGTGGCCTCTCCACATAAAACTTGTTATCGGTCTAGTAAAGTAGTCAATTGCTTAGGACAATTTCACAACTCCTACCACCACTTTTCCACACTCGCTATACTAACTTTATTGCGTCTTTATCTAAATAGCCCTAGTTTTTTTTATTTACGTGCTCTTTATATTCTTTTAAACCTATCCAACAACACCTACAAAGTCCTTCTAGTTTCATACTTGTTTTAGGTAAAGCGAGCGTTAAGCGTGCGTAGAGTTGTATCGTTGGTCGATAGAACTTGAGGAATAGTTGTCCTACCTTTAGCTCCTCGTTGGGATCGACACTCTTACTTATCGAAAGAGGCTACAATTGATCCCCTATACTTGTGGTTATCAAGACCTTTTTCGGCGCGTTCTTTGGGAGTTATAGCGTGGGTGAATATTCTCATGTGTGCTTGTTTGCTTTATCACTAAGTAGATTTTATTTGTTGTTCTAAGTTGTTCTCTATCTTTAGTTATGGATATGGAACACGAAATACCAAAAAAATTAGGTTTACTTGCTACTCATGGAGGTGGGGAACCTCCTAAAACCCTCGATGCTCATTATGTGAAAGATATTATATAGTACCTTGATAATCCTGAGAAAACCCCATTAAATTATGTTATGGGAGACACGTTGGATCAACGTGAATACTTTAGGGATTATCGCTTGACAAAAAGGAAACTATTATGGGATCAAATTTATATGTTGTCTTTGGTATGCTAGGCAACTATGCTTGAGATATGATTATACTTGTTGCTCTAGGATGGAGGCTCCACACCTTCCCTTTTCATGCAAATTTAATGATAATAAAACCTTAGCTTCTTATGCTAGTGGTATATATGATTACTATCATGTGGAACAAATAGAAGAAGTCATTGCTTTTATGGGTGCTTATGAAATTGAATCTTTGTTTAAAGAGTGTGAAAATCTTGATGATGCTTTTTTACAGACACTGAAAATTTTGCTATACTTAAATATTGCTATGAGAATTATGAATTCATTCGATATTGATGATTTTATTGAGAGAGTCTCCTTGTCAAGAAGAGACTAATATTTTGAGTCTATGGAAGAAGGAATTGATGAAACTGTGGGCTCATTAGATGAAAAAGATGAGGAGGAGGCGAAGAACAAAAGGAGGAAGAGCGGATTAGCTACTGTGCCCACCTTCTAACGAGAGTAACTCTTCAACTCATACGATGTTTGATTTCCCATCGTGCTTACGAAGGGTGATTGCTATGATAATTGCTATGATCCCTTTAATTCGTTTGAAATATATCATTATGATGAACTTGATGTTTGCTATGCTTGTGGCCAAGATGCCAATATGAATGATGCTTCGGAGATGAACTTGCTATATTTCCTTATGTTAAACATGGAATTGTTGCTATTGCTTACACGCATGATAGTCCTATTATCTTTTGAATTCTCGACTACACTGTATCGGAGAAGTTTGCCTTATTAAGGATTATATTGATGGGTTGCGTTTTACTACTTCACATGATGATTTTGATAGATATAATATGCATGTTCTTGCTGCTCCTACTTGCAATTATCATGAGAGAGGAACTATATCTCCACCTCTCTATGTTTCCAATATGATAAAATTGCAAGAAACTGTTTATACTATGCATTGGCCTTTACTATGTGTGCATGAATTGTTCTTTTATGACATGCCGATGCATAGGGAGAGAGTTAGATTTTGTTGTTGCATGATATATGCTACTTTGTGCTCACTACTAAATTACAAATCATTGTTAATTAAAATTGGCTTTGATATACCTTGGGATCCAGGTGGATCCATTACTTGAGCACTATATGCCTAACTTAATGGCTTTAAAGAAAGCACTGCCAGGAGACAACCCGGAAGTTTTAGAGAGTCATTTATTTCTGTGAGTGCTTTTATATAGTTTAAAACAAAAATAAATAAAGTGGGAACCCAAAACTTTTCAAAAAGGAAAGTGAAAGTGAGAGAGACAAGCATTGTTGAAGTGGGGAGCTCCTTGAACTTTGTTCATGCTCACGGAAACTGTGAATCTTGATTACAGAAACTTTTCAACAAAATAATTATCCTTGTACAATTCCATTTTATTATAAAAATAATGTGCCAAGGTTTGCCTTTAGGATGTTTAGATTGCTTGTTGGTTTGTGCGTGCAAGACAAAAACTTTGGCTTTAGTCGCGATTTTTTCTTTGAACATCGAATGGTTCTGAAACATTTTGCACTGTCTTTATATACAAATTGTTTATTTTCCTAATTTTTACAGAATTTTGGAGTACCAGAAATATGGTGAATGTTGATTACTACGATCTGTCCTATTTAAGATGATTCTATTTTTGATGCATAGTTTTCTTGTTTTGATGAAACTATCGGTTTCTATCAATGGATTAAGCCATGGAAAAGTTATATTACAGCAGCTACAATGAAAAAACAAAATATGAATTGGTTTGCAACAGTACCTAGAGTAGTGATTTGTTTTATTATACTAACGGATCTTACCGAGCTTTCTGTTGAGTTTTGTGTGGATGAAGTGTTCAAAGATCGAGGAGGTCTTCATATGAGGAGAAGGAGGAGAGGCAAGAGCACAAGCTTGGGGATACCAAGGAACCACAAGTAAATATTCAAGGATACTCAAGTGTATAAGCTTGGGGATGCCCGGAAGGCATCCATGTTTCTTCAGCAAGTATCGGTATGTTTTGGATTTGTTTGTTCACGCGATATGTGCAAATCTTGGTCGTCTTTTGCATTTAGTTTTCACTTTTCTTTTATGCACCATGCTGGTATGAGATAGTCCATGGTTGATTTATAGAATGCTCATTGCACTTCACTTAAATCTTTTGAGTATGGCTTTATATAATGCTTCATGTGCTTCACTTATATCATTTGAAGTTTGGATTTCTGTTTCTTTTCACATAGAAAACGCCATTTGGAGAATGCTCTTTTGCATTATATTTGTTAAAGCGTGGGCATATATTTTGTACAAAGAATTAAACTCTCTTGCTTCACTTATATCTATTTAGAGATGACATGAATTGGTCATTCACATGGTCATAAAATCCTACATAAAACTTGTGAAACCTTGAATATGATATGTTTGATTCCTTGCAATAGTTTTGCAATATAGAGATGATAATATGGGAGGAGGTACTAGTAAATGGTTGTGTTTAGTAAGAATACTGGTGTTAAGGTTTGTGATTCCCGAAGCATGCACGTATAGTCTCTCGTTATGCTAAGTTGGAGCATGATTTATTATTGATTGTCCTCCTTTGTGTGAAGGTCGAGGGCGATGGTTAACTCCTCGAACCTCCCCTAGGAGCATGCGTGAGTGGTACTTTTTCGTGGGCTAATAAACTTTTGCAATAAGTATATGAGTTCTTTATGACTAATGTGAGTCCATGGATTATCGCACTCTTACCTTTTCACAATTTGCTAGCCTCTGGTACCGTGCATTGCCCTTTCTCATCTCAAGAGTTTGTGCAAACCTCGCGGTGCATCCAAACCCCATGACACGATATGCTCTATCACACATAAGCCTCCTTATATCTTCCTCAAAACAGTCACCATACCTACCTATCATGGCATTTCCATAGCCATTCGAGATATATTGCCATGCAACTTCCATCATCATCATATACATGACAGCATTCATTGTCATATTGCTTTGCATGGTCGTAAGATAGCTAGCATGATGTTTTCATGGCTTGTCCGTTTTTGATTTCATTGCTACACTAGATCATTGCACATCCGGACACGGAGGCATTCATAGAGAATCATATTTTGTTCTAGTATCCATTTGTAATTTGAGTTGTAAATAAAAGTGTGATGATCATCATTATTAGAGCATTGCCCAGTGAGGAAAGGATGATGGAGACTATGATTCCCCACAAGTCGGGATGAGACTCGGACTTTAAAAAAGAGGCCAAAGAAGCTCAAATAAAAAAAGAGGCCAAAGAAGCCCACCAAAAAAATGAGAGAAAAAGAGAGAAGGGGCAATGTTACTATCCTTTTACCACAATTGTGCTTCAAATAGCACCATGTTCTTCATATAAAGAGTCTCTTGAGTTATCACTTTCATATACTAGTGGAATTTTCATTATAGAACTTGGCTTGTATATTCGATGATGGGCTTCCTCAAATGCCCGAGGTCTTCATCAGCAAGCAAGTTGGATGCACACCACTTAGTTTCAGTTTGAGATTTCATACACTTATAGCTCCATTGCATCCATTGCATGGCAATCCCTACTCCTTGCATTGACATCAATTGATGGGCATCTCCATAGCCCATTGATTAGCGCGTCGATGTGAGACTTTCTCCTTTTTGTCTTCTCCACACAACCTCCACCATCATACTCTATTCCACCTGGTGCTATCCATGGTTTGAGCTCATATATTGCGTGAGGTTGAAAAAAAAAGCTGAGCGTTAAAAGTATGAACCAATTGCTCGGCTTGTCGGGGTTGTGCATGATAAATACTTTGTGTTAAGAAGACAGAGCATGACAAGATTATATGATTTTGTAGGGACAGTGTTCTTTAGCATTGATATTTGAAAGACATGATCGTTTGTTTGGATGCACAGTATTGATGTCTTTATGTCAAATTATAGACTATTGCTATGAATCACTTATGTCTTAGTATTCATGCCATGATTAGATTACATGATCAAGATTATGCTAGGTAGCATTCCACATAAAAATTATCTTTTATCATTTACCTAGGGACGAGCATGAATTAAGCTTGGGGATGCTGATACGTCTCCGTCGTATCTATAATTTTGATCGCTTCCATGCCAATATGCTACAACTTTCATATACTTTTGGCAAATTTTATATACTATTTTTGGGACTAACATATTGATCCGATGCAGTGCGATTCTGTTTGTTGCATGTTTTTGTTTCTTGAAAATCCATATCAACCGAGTCCAAATGGGATAAAACGGATGGAGATTTTTGGAATATATCTGAATTTTGAGAAGTGGAATCAGCGAGACAATGCTCGAGGGCCCACGAGGAGGCGCCCAAAGTGGGTGATACATCTCCAACGTATCTACTTTTCCAAACACTTTTGCCCTTGTTTTGGACTCTAACTTGCATGATTTGAATGAAACTAACGAATGGCTGTTTTCAGCGAGCTCGCATGATGTTGTTTTGTATTCTCGGAATGTCTCAGAAATACTTTGGTTTAATAATTTTGGTGAAAGAATCAAGGTCGAGGCACGGGTTGTCCACGAGACAGGGGCATGCCCCTAGGGCGCGCCTCCTATCTCGTGGTCCCCCGGACCTCCTCCGACCTCAACTCCAACTCCATATATACCGTCTCGGGAGAAAAAATCAAGGAGAAAGTTTCATCGCGTTTCACAACACGGAGCCGCCACCAAGCCCTAATCTCTCGGGGCTGATCTGAGTCCGTTCGGGCTCGGAGAGGGGATTCTGCCGTCGTCATCACCAACCATCCTCCATCACCAATTTCATGATGCTCACCTTGCGTGAGTAGTTCCATCGTGGCTTCTTTGAAGGTGATGGGTTGGATGAGATTTACCATGTAATCAAGTTAGTTTTGTTAGGTTTGATCCCTAGTATCAATTATGTTCGAGATTGATGTTGCTATGACTTTGCTATGCTTAATGCTTGTCACTAGGGCTCGAGTGCCATGATTTCAGATCTGAACCTATTATGTTTTCTTGAATATATGTGTGTTCTTGATCCTATCTTGCAAGTCTATAGTCACCTATTATGTGTTATGATCCGACAACCCAAGTGACAATAATCGGGATATTTCTCGATGATGACCGTAGTTTGAGGAGTTCATGTATTCACTATGTGCTAATGCTTTGTTCGGTTCACTACTAAAAGAATATCCCTTAGTTTCCGTAAGGACCCGCTGAACGGGAGGGTAGGACAAAAGATGTCATGCAAGTTCTTTTCCATAAGCCGTATGACTATTTACGAATACATGCCTACATTACATTGATGAATTGGAGCTAGTTCTATATCACCCTATGTTATAACTATTGCATGAGGAATCGCATCCGCATAATTGTCCATCAACGATCCATTGCCTCGAGCTTTTCACATATTGTTCTTGCTTATTTACTTTTCCGTTACTCTTGTTACAACTACTACAAAACCCAAAACATTTATCTTTACTTTTGCTACCGCTACCTTTATTATCATACCACTTTTGCTACTAAACACTTTGCTGCAGATACTAAGTTATCCAGGTGTGGCTGAATTGACAACTCAACTGCTAGTACTCAAGAATATTCTTTGGCTCCCCTTGTGTCGAATCAATAAATTTGGGTTGAATACTCTACCCTCGAAAGCTGTTAGATCCCTATACTTGTGGGTTATCAAGACTAATTTCTGGCGCCGTTTGGGGCATAGCTCTATTCTCTGAGTTACTTGGGATTTATATCTGTTGATCACTATGAAGAACTTGAAAGCGATCAAACTACTATTTTGCCCTCAACTACGAGGGGTAAGGAACGCCATCTAGCTCGCACTAGATTTTCCTTCCGTTATTAGTGGGCTGCGACACCTAAACTCTTGCTATGAATTACGATATGCATGTTATTGATGATGCCACTTCGCTATGCATGATGAAACTACTTACGTGCGTGATACTACTTTGCCATTAGGTGAATTTCTTGATGAACAACTTTCTAGATTTAGGGGAATGAAATTATGAAGATCCTATTCTTGATGATAGTGATGATGAAGGTCCCCAATGATTATGTATTACTGTTGTTCCTAAGGGTTATGTTATGCATGAAACAACTGCTATGGAAATTCTCGCTTGCAATGATAGAAATGATCTTAAGAAATTATTAACTAAATGGACAGCAGTCTCTTAATGCTAGAATGAAACCCGATCCTGCTTTTTACTTCACCTATCGTGTTACTAATAAGGATTATGAATTCTCTGTTGATCCTGATATTATTACTTTAGTTGAATCTGATCCTTTTATGGCCTTGAATCTGAAACTTTTGGCACCTCTTACCAAGTTGAATGATATAGCTACCTGTTTACTAATGATGAGAAGTCTCGCTATTTATATATCCTTAAGATATTTCCGTTCTCATTAAAGGGTGATGCTAAGACTTGGTATAATTCTCTTGCTCTGGTTGTGTGCGTAGAGTTCGAGATATGATTTATTACTTCTCTACTAAATATTTCCTGCTCATAAGAAACAAGCTGCTTCGGGAAATATATAATTTTGCAAATCAAAGAAGAGTCTCCCACAAGCTTGGGGAGGCTTCTCGATTATAATGCTTTTCCCGATCATCCTCTTAAGAAAATGAAATACTTGATATCTTTTATAATGGACTAACCGATGCTTCCAAGGACTACTTGGATAGTTATGCTGGTTGTGTTTTAGAAAGAAACGATCGATGAAGCTGAAATACTATTGAATAATATGTTGAGTAATGAAAATAATTGGACTCTTCCGAAGTAATTCCTGAACCAATTGAGCCAACTCTGAGCCTATTCCTAAACCCACTCCGAAGAGAGGTGTTTTATTTCTCAATCTGAAGATATGCAAGAGGCAGAGAAATCAATGAAAAAAAAGGTATTAAAGCTGAAGATGTTAAGAATTTACCTCCTATTGAAGAAATACATGGTCTTAATTACACTTTGAAGGACCACATTGTCTTGATAATCACGGGTAGTAAAGGTAAATTCTCTCTATAGATATGATAAAGTTGAAGTACCCTCTACTAAATTTCATAGCCCTTGCTTAGATGAATTTGATGACTTTATGGCTAGACAAGAAAGTTTTAATGCTTATGTTGGTAGACAGTTAAAGAATAATGCTTCGAGATAGGACGCGTAGGTGATAATCGGCTAGAGTTAAAGATGAACTTCATCGCGTTAGCAAATATGCTTCTATGGTTGCTACTCAAGCTGACCAAGTACTTAAAGCTCAAAATGATTTGCTTGATGAATTGAATAATAAAAATGACTTTGCAGTTAGATTTGCTACTAGAACTGGTAGAATGACTCAGGAACCTTTGTATCCTGAAGGCCCCCTAAGAGAATCGAGCAAGATTCCCGAGAAATAATTTAGAGGCACCTAGTTCTTCTAAAAATAAGAAAAAGAAAACGATAGAACTTTGCATGCTTCTAGTGAACCTCTTGTGAGACACAGAGAATACCAATGATATTTCTATTTACGATCTTTGAAACACAATCAGGTGATGAACATGAACCTAGTGATAATGTTAATGATAATGTTCATGTTGATGCTCAACCTAGCAAAGACAATGATGTAGAGATTGAACTCTTTGTTGATCTTGATAACCCACAATCAAAGAATCAATGTTATGATAAGAGAGATTTTGTTGCTAGGAAGCACGGTGAAAAGAAACCATGGGTTTAGAAACCCATGCACTTTCCTCCTAAACCATCAAAGTCAAAGGATGATGAGGATTTTGGCGCTTTGAAATGATTAGACCTATTTTCTTAAGTATGTGCTAAGCGATATGCTTAAAGTAAATCCTTATGCTAAGTATATGAAGGATATCATCACAAATAAAGAAAGATCTTTAGCTGAAATTTCCACCATGCTTGCTAATTACACTTTTAAGGGTGGAATACCCAAGAAACTTGGAGATCCGGTGTACCAACTATACCATGCTCCATTAAAAGAAATTATGTTAGAACCTTTATGTGATCTTGGAGCGGTGTTAGCGTTATGCCTCTCTCTTTATATCATAGACTCGAATTGAATAAGTTGACACCTACTGAAATATCTTTGCAAATGGTGATAAACCAAGCTGCTATACATCGGTATTTGTGAGGATGTGCTGTTGTGGTTGCAAATGTCACTATCTTAGGACTTTGTTATTCTTGATATTCACGAGGCGATAGTATGTCTATTATCCTTGGTAGACCTTTTCTTAATGCTGAGGGCTGTTATTGATTGCAACAAAGGCAATGTCACTGTTAATGGTAATGAGCATATGGTACATTTTCAGAAACAATCTCAAGTTCATAGCATCAATTCTATTGAGAAAGTTCCAACTATCATTTTTGGAGGTTTTGAATTCCCTCTCCCTCGCCAAAAAAAGTATGATACTCTTATTGTTGGGAATTTTCATATCCCGTTGAGGTAACTTAGTGTTATTCGAAATTTCTCGATTCGTGTTATTGAATGAGTTTGTTAACAAGACTTGATCAACCTTGTTAGTGGGTTCATTTTGATGATCGCGAGATGGATGAAACTAGAAGGCACAATACATACCCTCTTTTACTTTCATTATTTAGAATAAATAAAGCAAAAATAGCATTATCCGTCATTTCTGAATTATCCATGCATTAAAAATAGTCTGAAAATAAAAGTGCTCCAAATTCTGCAAATTTAGTATGATTTTTTCGGAATATTTGAGGATTTTAGGCTCTGAAAACAACGGGAGAAAGCCGCAGGCCACGAGAGGGCGCCCCCACAGAGGGCGCCCCTATCTCGTGGGCCTGGTGGCCCCCTCCTATGCCAACACCCACACACTTCATCTTCTCCGAAAAAATCCCCATCCATCTCAAGCCCGAGTTCTAGCTCGTTTTTTGCGATTTTCGATCTCTTAGCTCAAAGCTCCATTCATAAAACTGCTTTGGGAGATTGTTGCAGTATATGACTCCTCCATTGGTCCAATTAGTTTTTGTTCTAGTGCTTTATTCATTGCAAATTTTGCTGCATAGGTGACCATGTTCTTGAGCTTGCATGTTAAATTTTGAGGCCCCAAGCAATTCCAATGCATGATATAGGCTCTAGGCACTTGTAGGAGTAGTTTCTATCAATCTTGTTTAGTTTTATTCACTTTTATTTTGAAGTCACTAAAATTTCAGAAATTTTCAGAAAAAGAAATACTTAAAACAATGTACCAAGGTGGCTCCTCGGCAAAGAAAGGGCCATGGATTGCTATACGAGAACAAGATGTTAATTTGCCAAGGGACGCGAATGTCGGGATTGTGAGTGGCCATCCGATGATTTTATGGTCGAAGGAGGCTTCAAGAATTTGGCGCGTATGCGTGTCTTTGAGCTTGAGGACTTCTTACAAGATAAGTGTCCCCAATATTATCAATTGACTGATTCCTTTGTGCGGAGGTTCAATATTGCGTAATTCCCCTAGTGTTATGTTTGATATTTATGATACATCTTATACCATGGATTTAGAGGATTTCACAACTTGCAAACTCCTTGATGGGGTAATATTAATGATCCTCCCAAATCTGAAGTTAGAGATTTTCTTGCTAGTATTATTGTGGGAATCTAGGGACGTAACACAAGCTACCATAGGGAGCATTCATTTTCTTGCTATACATTACTTTGCTCTCTTTATTGGTAGATGCATTAACGGTAAGGACAAAGTATGTCACATGTGTGCCTGATCTTTGCGTCCTCAAAGCGCTGTCAGTTATAGAGGTTATAACTTGGGCAATAGTTGCACGTAGGTTGCATAATAATAGTAGAAGGGAGATTTCTTTGGAGGAATTTATGCAACCCGTGTGGCTAATTTTCTTAATATAGCTCCACGATAGGGGATATGATTGTACCTCCTATTTATTTGGATAAAGAAGCTATGTTTGATCATCATTTTCTTGAGAGGAATGAACAATTCCTCCATTATCGACTAACCTTAAATAGGCATAGCGTCGTCCACATTACTTCCTGCTCCTTACCTTTTTGATTATCGGACAAAGGAAGATATGTTGTCACTAGGAAAAGCCCTTTGAATACGAGAGGGAATGGAGGCAGCTGCCAACCGCTGCTGCTCAGGGCGGTCGCCTCTTCATCTCAAGACTATCCGGTTTCACTTATGGATATCAGCCAGAAGTCATCGGTATTAAACCAAGTTAGGCAAAAACCTAAGCTTGGGAGCGTATTTCTCATCGACTTTACATTCATGTTCACACACTAGTCGTCCGGTGCTCACACTCTTTCATTGTATTATCCATGCTAGTTTAAATTTTTTCCTATTTTTTCTTCTTGTGTTTGATAAACCTTGAGAAAAACCAAAAATTTAGCTAGTTTAATTTTCATGCTTGTAGTAGAAATTAAAATGAAAACCCAAAAGATTCCTCGTTCTTCTTTTACTTGTTGGGAGCTTTCCGTGTAAATAGTTTTATTTTATTTTCTTTCTTTTGAAATTCAGAAGACCATATTGAAAATGCTTAGTGGCTCTTATATGCATGATTGTTTATTTAACTTAGAGCCCATATCACTTGTCTTCTCTCTTGAATTGAATGCTTGAGATTCCAGCTTAGTCCAATGCACGTGCACTCTTATTATTATACACATCGTTCGGTCGTGCAAGTGAAAGGCAAAAGATTATATATGATGGACTTATTGGGATGAGAAAAGCTGGTATGAACTCGACCTCTTTTGTTTTTGTAAATATGACGATTCATCATTCTGAGTCAGCTATTATGAAGTAAACATATTTGCAATGACATTTGGAGATTATAGTTGCTTGTGTCATGCTTGATTAGCTATGAGTTATAATGGTTTTTTCTGCGTGCCAACATGCTATTAGAATGATTATGATGTGGTATGATGGGATGGTATCCTCCTTTGAATGTATTAAGTGACTCGACTTGGCACATGTTCACGCATGTAGTTGAATCAAATCAGCATAGCCTTCATGATATTTATGTTCATGGTAGATTATATCCTACTCATGCTTGTACTCGTGTAAATTAATTTTAATGCATGTTTACGATCGTTGTCACTCTCTCGTTGGTCGCTTCCGCCTTTTGCAAGCCTTCACCTATACTAAGCGGAATACTGCTTGTGCATCCAAACTCCTTAAACCCCAAAGTTGTTCCATATGAGTCCACTATACCTTCCTATATCGGTATTTACCTGCCGTTCTATGTAAATTTGTATGTGCCAAACTCCAAACCTTCAAATGAAATTCTGTTTTGTATGCTTGAGCATCTCATGTTTCAACTAGGGCTGCCTATATCTTCCATGCTAGGTGGGTTATTCTCAAGAGGAGTGGACTTGCTCCTCATTCACGAGAAAGGGCTGGTAACCGGATGCCCAGTCCCATGATCCAAAAAGATCAAAGAAAATCAAAATAATTAAACAGAACTCCCATAGGGCTGTTGTATGTTGGAGGCACTCGTTGTTTCGAGCAAGCCATGGATTGATACATGTTGGTGGTTGGGGGAGTATAAACCTTTACCATTCTGTTTGGGAACTGCCTATAATGCATGTAGTATGGAAGATACAGCCATCTCATAGTTGTTGCGTTGAGAGCGAAAGTATGCCGCTCAAAATGTTATTCAATCTCTATTTTAAAATTGAGCTCGCACCTCTACAAATCCTCGCTTCCTCTCGAAGGGCCTATCTATTTACTTTTATGTTGAGTCATCATCCCTTCTTATTAAAAAGCACCCGCTGGAGAGCACACTGTCATTGCATTCATTATCGTTGGTTTATATTGGGTATGACTTGATTGGATCTCTTTTACCATGAATTACAATGTTTAGTCAGTCCTTGATCTTTAAAGGTGCTCTGCATTTATGTTTTGCGGTCTCAGAAAGGGCTAGCGAGATACCATTTTGTTATATCATGTTATGATTATTTTGAGAAAGTGTTGTCATTCGAGTTTTATTATTATGGCTCGCTAGCTGATTATGCTATTGATATGAGTAATTGTGAGACCTAGGTGTTATTGTTAGTATGGTTAGTTCATGATATTTGCTGAAACTTGAATGCTAGCTTTTCATGTTACAACAACAAGAGCAAACAGAGCTTGTAAAAGTTTTTCTTTATCACTTTCAGTTTATCAACTGAATTCCTTGAGGACAAGCAAAGGTTTAAGCTTGGGGGAGTTGATACGTCTCCAACGTATCTACTTTTCCAAACACTTTTGCCCTTGTTTTGGACTCTAACTTGCATGATTTGAATGAAACTAACCCGGACTGACGCTGTTTTCAGCAGAACTGCCATGATGTTGTTTTATGTGTAGAGAAGAAAAGTTCTCGGAATGTCCTGGAAATCCACGGAGGCACTTTTCAGAATTAATAAGAATTTTTGGCGAAAGAATCAAGGCCAGGGTAAGGGAGTCCTAGATTAGGGGGTATCTGGACAGCCGGACTATGTACAATGTTCGGACTATTGAAGCATGAAGATACAAGACTCAAGACTTCGCCCGTGTCCGGA